>JAYMTA010000763.1:0-24499 GCA_036897625.1 Pelargonium cotyledonis
TGGGTTCGATATAGACATTGAACACATTCTTTTAATAAAAATAAATAAATATATATATATATTCTAAACTCACTTTTTTAACAAAATTTTTTCAAACTTTTAAATAATTCATTCATGGGCATTCTTTAAGGAATGCCTTTTAATGTGGATTAGCTTTACAAAAAGAGATCTAATTTATCCTCTCCTTTTTCTCTTTAATTTGTCGGACTTTGGGAGTGGAAAACCAGACGTTACAGGTAGGTCATTCCATCTTTTGTTTTTAACAAGGAAAAAGAAAAGAGCGCAAAAATAGTCATTTATTCACTTCACACTTCACACTTCACACTTCACACTTCACACTTCACACTTCACACCTACTGTGGTCGCTACGGGATCAAAAGACCAAACATTTCTATTTCTCCATCACTTTCACTTGTCATTGTCCATGTAGCTAGCAAATCACTCTCGAACGTATGGGCACCTGAAATTCGAACCGCAACCTTCCTTAGATTCAGGTTGCATAATATATTCCTCAGTCAAATTTTGAGTCGGACCACATCACAGGAGACCTCAAAAAGAGAAATTTTAATGAAACTTTTAACCGAGAGCTGGCGATTCGGGATTCGGATTGGGTTGTGAAGGCCTAATCTAAACCTCCACAAGCCGGGTTGGATGGCTGGTTTCACATGTAAAATGGGACCGCAGGTTGACCAACCCGGACCACAATTTTCACCCAGCAACCCCAACCCCAATCAATTATAGCGAACCAAATGTACCCTTAAAACATTTATTTCGAAACAAACAAATTTGACAATGAGAAACTAATTACAGGCCAAAGGAAATATTACTCTAAACAAAAGTTTTATTCATGTGTTCAATGGACAATCAACAGGACAGACATTGGCTCATTGTCACAATATACATATATACCACATCACTAAATACAAAAACAAAGGAAAATATAGGAACAAACCAGACTCTATCATGATCTTACAAGCGAGCATATTTAGTTTTCGAAGTGAACACGAGGGCGTACCAGATTTAGACCCAGAAATCAGTATTTTATTTGGCATCAGCAAACCTAAAACAAGAAATTTTGTCTCTCAGCATTCGGATTTAGAAGCAAAGTTCAAAATATAACCACAAGATAGGCAGCTAAAAATAAAAATAAAAAGTGAAGCTACTTCTTACCCAAGCTCTGAGAGCTTCAAGTGAGCTTCAGCGTAGTCAGCAAAGAAAGCATCCTCATCCTACATCAAAATAACCAACAGTTGATAATTCTTGTAATCAAATTAGTGTCGAGATAAAATAGTTCCACCAACAATTCGTCGGTGTTTGTGTTGTGTTGAAGGTTGACCATGAGTTGAGCAACCCCACACGAACACAACACATAATAATCGTGTTGAATGATTGAACACGAATACGGCATGTTTATAACTATAAAACACGATCCAACACATTTTGCATAATCAAACCAACACGTTGGACATGACAATATCCAACATGTTTGGCACGACACGACCCAACACGTTTGGCACATTACTATAATTAATTTACAATTATACTAGTGACTATGTTGGGTTGAGTCGTGTTTGCATGTTTTGGAGGCCCAACACGAGCACGACACAATTACAAAATGTATGACCAAGCAGACTAATTTTGTGTCGTTTGTTGTGCTAGAATTGGCAGCTCCAATTAAACATATGAAATTTGATTAAATTTAATCAGATTAGGTACTCACTGCAGCATATTTCTCTACAAGGGGACGGAAGATTGGATCTTCTAGGAGAGCCTTGTCTGATGGAAGCTGGATAAGACCTTCTTTCTCGCCGCTAAGCAGTTCTCTGTTTCAAAGATTAATATTAAAGCCACTACATCAGTTATAAGCTTGCTTTTTATCCTCATGGACCTCATCACAAAATTGAACAAAAATGTAGTGATCAAAGAGCTTAAAAATCGAAACGTAGAAAAGAACAAGCCTTACTTGAAATAGGAGTTATCAAAAACAAGAGGGTTGGTGGTCCATGGTCCTTCAAATCCAGAGCGCTCCTTGTGACACCTTCCCTGTAAAATTATTCACAAAACAATGTGAATAAAAAACAAAATCTTTACTACAATCCAAGCTACAAATAACAAAAAGAGCTAGCAGAAAAGTTCAGGTATAAGAACATACCAGAGTGTGACCACCAGATAAGGCAACAATATCTTTATCACTGAGACCCATGTGACCAAAAACATCCCTTAGATGGTCCGAACCTGAAACGGTAACCAAGTGCTAGTGTTAGATTGTAAAACTAATATTGAAACTTCAACTATCAAGTTATGCATTTAGTTAAGTTAATTATTTACATGGTATAGAAGACATGTGCATGGGTGTTTGGGTCCACATGCAAAGAGATAATGGACTTGCACATGAGAGGGCGTAATAGATTATAAAATTAATATTGAATTTTCAACTATCATGTTTTTTTTCCTCTCAAAACTCGTATCTACTTACTACAATCTGAATACTTGAAAATTTACTGTACCTTTCGTGGCATCTGGCAAACGACCTTCTGGTGGTGGATCAGATTTGTCCTGAAAAAAACACACAGGATTTTAGAACTTGCCTTCATAACCTACAGTTTATGAAAGCTTATAGCAACATCAAGGAAACATTCTTGCAGCCATTCCTGCATATACTTGGCTGCTGACTACAGATAAATAGATAATCACCACTCATGTGTCCAAATTTCCAAAACTGTTGGGTACCAAAAAATATTTTCGGGAGGAAAAAAAAGAGTACTGAAGATCAACATAATGATTTTATTATTCTTTATCAGTTTCCACATTACAGCAGAAAAATTATTCAATGTAATCACATCCCTTTCTTATAAATAATAACTGTAACATTTTAACCAATATACAAAACAATTATAACAAACAAAAGGGTAAGAGTAGATAGGTGTACTGACTGGCCTCCCAGGATGAAAAGGAATCTCGGGCCCTCCTGTCACTTCGACAGCAACAACTCCAGCCAACTTTAACAGGGAATTACACATAAAAAAATCAGTAAGTAATTCTTCGAATGGAAGAAACGATCCACTTAATAGCTGTACTTTCCAAGTTAATAAAAAGCTACTGTATTAATAGTTCATTACTTCATTGCATACATCAATGAAATAACTAGTATACCTGGTAGAAGTCTGCGTAAGACAGTATAGGAAACTGCTCCTTTATAGGTTCTAAAAGCCGGACAGCTATATCAAGGCCATTGTTCGCTTCATGTGCAAGCTCTGCTGGGTGCTTAATTGTGCCAAATGGTCCTCCTGTTTTTGTCTTCACATCAAAGGTACCAGCTGAGTGCCAACTGCAATACAAACACAAAGAAACCGCTCATACTCATTGATCAAAACCCTAACAATTAATCAAATAATTGAAAACCTAGACAAACAAACTCAACAAATTGATGAGGACATGCAAGTAAAGATATACTTACGCCAAACGAAGCATAATGGGAGCACAATGCTTCTCAGCAATTAGTCCCCTGAGCTTTTTCTTGCATTTCTCGACTGCCTTCTGGTATTCCTCACTCACAGTTGGGTAACACTTTGTCATGATTGAAGCCTACTGGTGTTTTTCCTTCAATTCAGCACTACAGACGATCAGAATGATTAAACATTCAACATACAAATGAACAAGAAAATTCAAAAATCTGATTGATCTATCACAGCTGTTTGTTTGATGTGAAACCAGATTTATATATGATAAGCATAGTGAAGTGGAACTATATAGCTATGAAATCTTCAGCCTTATGCTTTCATTTTCTTAATTATACCTAACTTACTCAGCAACCCAACACTACACATGAAATACAATCGTGATCAAATAGATAAAGCAATTAAATTATACATGAAAAGGAAAATATATAAAAAAATCTGACTGAGGTTCGGTTAATTTTACTTTGTTCTTTCAGCAGCCAAGAAGTACTGCATAAAAGAGAATCCCGACCGGTTTGATTATGAAACTAACACATCCAATAGCAAAATATATGGCAGCTATGATTGATCTATCACTGCAGTATAGACAAACAGTGGCACAGAAAATTTACAAATCTAATTGAGCTATCAATTATCATTGCTGTTTATTTGCTAAGAAGCTAATCCAATGAGAACTCAAGTAAAGTGTAACAAGATAACTTAGAAATTTTCAGTGTTGCAACTAACAAAATCACCGAAAGAGTTTCAAATTCTTCCTGTTTTCTTAATTTACATTCTCGATAGCCAAACAGCGTGCAGATTATAAAATCATGAAGGCATCCCTTAAATTCTTACAAAAGGAATGAAAACTAAGCTACGGACCTTTGGATTAGAAATAATCAGTGTTGCTATTAACAAAATTCTCGAACGAGTTTCAAATTCTTTCTGATATCTTAACTTACTTTCTCAGCAGCCAAACAGTACGCAAGGCAGAAAATCACAAAGACATCGCATAAACTCAGGTAAACTGAAAGAAAACCAAGCTACTGAACTATGGATTAGAAATGCTAAGTGTTGCAGTGAACTAAACTCTCTACCGAGTTCCAAATTCTTTCTGGTTTCTTACTTTACTTTCTCGGCAGCCAAACAGCATGCAAAGCAAATTCTTGCCAAATGAGAGAAAATTAAGCTACAGACCTTTCAATCGCAAGCCGTAGAGACACGAAGCGGAGCAAATCTCGGTAGATGAAAATGTCGCGAGCACCAGTGCAGTACAAGCAGCGATCATATATTACTGTGAAGTGAGAACTGAGAAAGCCGGGAAGGTTCTAGCTTTCGTTTTGAACCGTTGGATTATTTTAATCGTGGGGTAGGCGTGAGCTGTCTGCTGGACGGCTCGGATCATGCTACATTGTTGACGCGCCGTAGTTGGGTGCGGGAAGTAACGAGCCAATTATGTATTGGCACGTGTGAGGGGTATGTGATTTGGAAACATACATGTCATTGTGGTGGTTTCTAGAAATGTGAATTCCAATTTTAATTTGATTTTAAATTATATAATTTCAATTTAGTTCAAAATACATCACATAGTTCTACATGACATCTCATCGATTTAAATGTTTAACATCATCATCGTTACATACAAAAAAAATATTATTTTTATTCTATGAATAATGTTGTCGTTATGTGTCTATGCAATGTCAAATAAATAAAAATAATTATTAGACTGGTACTCTGTTTATAACATATATTGATCGATCTAATACTTTTTGTTTTGTCTTCCAATTCATTAACTTGGTCAATGCATACTCTAGTTTTACCCATCGCAACAACACAATTGCTAATATCAACTACTAAAAACGTTTTGTCTTTCAATTCATTAACTTGATCAATTTATACTCTAGTTCTACCCATCGCAACAATACAATTGCTAATAGCAACTACTAAAAGCTTATATATGTGGATTAAATATATATACATGTGGTAACAATTACACGAAAGAAAAAAACAACATTTGAACATTATTAAAACACAACCAACAATACGAGTAACCATAAAACAAGGTTACAAAAAAATGTAGCACATACGTGCTTGATGATGAGTGTGTTTTGTCTACAAGATCCTTGCATTATTAGTAGTGTTTCACTTGCATCATTATATACATTTTTCTTTTATCGGTGAGCTCGACAAGTGCACATCCTCCTCACGCGTAGGCCGCTACATGCATATCCATTTGCAAGATCAAAACCAGCTCTAATACCATGTTAAATTTGAATAACGGACTAAATATAATGGTTTGGACTTCCCATACTAAAATGTCAACCTTATTAGTAGAGTTTCAATTGCACCATTATATTTAGCATTCTTATTTTATATTTATCCAATGTGAGACTCATCACCCACTTCACCAAAGCAAATAGGTAGTAGATTATAGCAATACAATGTAAACATATTACAACAAGGATATAAAAATGTAGCACATAAGTATTTGATAAAAAGGTTAAAGCCACCAATAGTATCTAAACTTTAGGCTGAAACCTAATTCAGCACCCAAAGTTTAATTGTAACATAATTAGTACCTAAACTTTTATTTTCAACCCAACTGAGTACCCGCCGTTACGTCCAGTTAAGTCAGCCGTGATCTAATGCCTTTTGTGGACAACAGATGTTGATGTGGCACCTCCAACTCATAAATATGCTGATATGACATATCCAACTCATAAAATTGTTGACGTGGCACATCCAACTCATAGAAAAAATGATGCCATGGATTTTTTAAAAGAAAAACAGACTTTCTGAAATATTCATTGTAGCCGGCCGGAAAGCTCATTTTTGTCGCCGGAAAATTCAAGTGTTTGAACAAACACTTGAAATTACCGGTTGGTGGCCATAAAATTTAAAAAAGAAGAAATTATTTTTGCTACTAATTTGTTCACCACATTAATGAAACAACAATAATTCACTTGCACTTTACTAAAACAATAACAATTCACCTAAACCCTAAAACAAAACCATATGTTTCAAAATCTCCGCCCAAAATACAAACCCAGCAAACATAAAAGTAATTCCCAAACACCAAACACAAACCCAGCAAGTAAGCTCTCAGAAATTAGCTTCAATGGCTGAAACAAACCCCACCTACACAAACCCTAGTAGCCGTTGCCGCCACCTCTAAGAAGAGCTCCCATCGCCACCTCCAATAACAACCGCCGTCGTCGCCATATGCTCAAGACAAGCAAAAATGTTGGTGTTCCTTGTTCATCTGTCGCCTCCGTCGAGCTTAGGTTCTTCTTCATTCATCTCCAGATCTTGCGCAACAGAAGAGAGTCTTCGGTGCAAATCGGTGGCGTGGGGTTCGTCGACTGCGATACTGAAGCAAAGCGGTGGCTCGTCGGCGTGCCATCGGTCCAGATCTGCAGAGAGAGGATTTTGCAAAATGCCATGGAGGCGGCAGAGATGAGAAAGAAGGAGACATTGATTTTTATTTATATTTTTAATTAAAAAATAATTTCTTGCCAAATCATTACCCACTTGATTTTTTAATTTTTTTTTATTATTTGAAAACACCACCTCATCTCTCAAAAGAGCCACGTCATAAAAAAAAATAACCATGTCAGCACAGATCAATTGATGTGGCAGCGAGATAACGACGAACTTAGCGGGCCTTGACGGAAAGGACTAAATTGGGTTGAAAATTAAAATTTAAAAACTAACTCTGGTACAATTAAACTTTGGGTACTAAATTGAGTTTCATCACAAAGTTTGGGTACCATTAGTGCCTTTAACCCTTGGTAAAACAACTCACAAACTTCCAATAACTTTCAATCCGTATGTACTTGACGACGAGTGTGTTTCATCTACGAGGTCCATGCATAATGCTTCATTTAAAGCAAGTGGGTAGTAGATTATAGGGAGAGAATACGTTTATAACAATTCAATTCAATTCAATGTAAACGTATTTATGGTTGTTCAAATTGTCTATCAATAGATAATAACAACGATAATTTAGTGCACGTACCAAAACATGTTAGGGCAAGTGATTAATACCACTTTGGATACCCTATGAGCTATCAGGTTCGAGTCTCATTATCGACAATATGAGGTGAAGTCTAAAATAACGCTCCATTTATAAAAAATTTAGTGCTCGTGTTTATTTATAGACTCTAAATGACATAAAATTGGAACGAATAAAGCCCAAACCAACAATATCTGGGCTTTATTACGGCCCAAAGTTGGCCCAAACTGCACCTCAGGAGTGGCTATGGAAAAAGTCAACTACTACCGTTAAAGGAAAAATAATGGAAACCAAATTATTTTATTGGACCGAATTGGTCTGATGGTCAGGGGTCAGGTCAGGTCAGGTAAGGCTCACCCGCAACAACAATAGCCAGCCATCCATTTTTATTTATTTAAATAAATAAAAAATAAAAAAATAGAAAATAGAAGCAGACTCGCAGCGTTCACATATCCAAAAAGGGCAGAACACAACACACTCACAGACTCAGTCTCTCACTCTCTCTCTCTCTCTCTCGGCTTTGTTTCGCTGCGATTTTATCTCTACAGATTCTCTGTCGATTCCGCTCTGTAAGTCTTCGTCAACCTCCAAATTTTTCTCAAATCGCTAACCCTAAGTTTGTCAATGTTGTATCGAAACACAAAGAATCGGATAGTTTAAGTTCTGATAGTATAGATTTCCGGATTTTTAGGTTCGCATTTTGGATCTTAGTTCTGGTCCGTTCTATAAGATTCGTTACTTGTTTGTTCTGTTTGTGTTATTGTGATTCGGAGATATTTTTGAATTTTTGCGGTCTCAAATGATATAATTCTACTGGATTTGACCGTTGTTGATGTTCAATTGGATTTATGTTTGGTTTCCGAGAAAAGTGAGCTGAATGGAAAGAAACTAGTGTTTAAAATTTGATGTTAGCTGAGCTGATCCAACTTTAGAACTGATTTGAACTGTTGAAGTTAGATATGCACTGTTCCAAACCAGAACAGAACATTGGTATAATCGGCAAATGCTCATAAAGATTACATAATTGCTGAGAGTGAGAGGTTTTATCTGACACTCTATATAGTGCTGTTACAGCTAATTATGCACCTTAGAGGCAGTGTCTAAACAAAGACCAGATAATGTGCCACCTTTCCCAACTGCTCAATGCATGATAATGTGGAATTATTGTATTAGATACACTTCGCATGCATAAGACTTTTCCTATTTGTTTGGCATAGCACAGTTCTTCTATATTTGCAGTGAAAATTTGAAAACATTGAAAATGTTACATCATTGGAGCATGAATTATCCTAGATGATAGTATCAGTGGATTGTTGATCCACCAAACTTCCAATGTAACACCAACACCAGCTGCGTATGTAAAGTATGCAAACTTGCAGCAAGGTGGTGTTATTTTATGTTCTTCCCGACAACTCTGTGTTTATAGGTCAACATGAGTGATAAGGGAGAAAAGATGTGCCCATTGTGCACTGAGGAGATGGATTTGACAGATCAGCAATTGAAACCATGCAAATGTGGTTATGAGGTTTGAACTTTTTGAAATCAATATATGTTTATTTTCAAGTTATTTTCTCAAATATTCTTTGTTGTTTATATGTTGATTACAAGATTGCCTACCTTTTCCGTGTATTTATTTATGTTCTTTCAACTGTACAGATATGCGTTTGGTGTTGGCATCATGTTATGGAAATGGCCGAGAAGGACAACACTGAGGGTCGCTGTCCAGCATGTCGTACACCTTACAATAAAGAAAAAATTGTTGGAACTACAGCTAAATGTGAAAGGTAGTTATGGTTTCTGTGCATTTCCTTGTTCATGAATACTCTGTCGCAACGTGTTGATGAACACATTAATATGGTTTGTGAACAGGCTAGTGGCTCAAGTGAATTCAGAACGAAAACATAAGTTGCAGAAGGCAAAGCCAAAGGGATCTGAAGCAAGGAAGCATCTTACTGATGTTAGGGTTATCCAACGGAACCTAGTGTATATTATTGGATTACCACTTAACCTTGCTGATGAAGATGTGAGTTACGTCTATTATATTTCACATCCATCAATACTAGCATGTACTTGGACATAAATGTGGCGTCTGAGCTAAATTTTGCTTTCTCAAACTTCTTATAAATTTTTTTTTGCCAGCTTCTTCAGCGAAGAGAGTATTTTGGTCAGTACGGAAAGGTGTCAAAGGTGTCCATTTCACGCACAGCTGCTGGGGTTATTCAACATTCTTCAAACAATAGTTGTTGTGTGTAAGCTCATTGGTCATTTGGGTGTGATAATTTTAAATTGCTTAAAGTGGAGCATATTGCATTATTTCTCTTAAGCATTTACAGCTATTAGTTTTTTGGGCAGTATAAAAACTTCTAGCTATTAGAAAGTCTGAACACTACAAGTTCTGTATCTGGTATGCCAAGTCCTAATATCTTAAGAAAGGAAAGGTGGTAGCTTTATTTTAGGTCAACTTTATATTGTAGTTATGTTGTTGGTCCCTTTTGTAATGCTTAGATATATAACTTACTCGAAAGAGGAGGAAGCAGTTCGATGTATTCAGTCTGTGCACCAGTTTGTCTTGGAAGGTCGAGCACTAAGGTTAGACTCTCTTTTCTTTTCCTTTTTCTTTTTATACTCTGTTCATCATCCTTTTATTACCATATGATGATTGATACGAATCTGCAATCGGCATTTGCAGGGCATGTTTTGGTACCACAAAGTATTGCCATTCATGGTTGAGAAATTTGGTAAGCAGTTAATTGACTGTCTAGTATGGAATTGTATGTTTCCATGTTAAAATTTGTTTGGTTCAGTTTTCTCTGTGAATGATTCTTTTGTTGGCCAGTCTTGCATCAATCCAGATTGCTTATATCTGCATGATTTTGGTTCTCAAGAAGATAGTTTTACCAAAGATGAAATTGTTTCTGCCTTCACAAGGTATGCTTATCTAACTCTCTCTCTCTCTCTCTCTCTCTCTCTCGTATAAAGATGATACTATTATATATTATATTAACTCATCGTGGTCCAAAAGGAGTAGAGTTCAACAAATCGTGGGTGCTACAAATAATCTGCAACGTCGTTCGGGAGATGTGCTACCTCCCCCAGGAGATGACTATGGCAATATTGATACGCCATTAACAGCCAAACCCACGGCTAAAAGTCCTTCAAATGTGAGCATCCAGATAAGCCTACTTTCTGATTGTGGAAGATTTTTTCACAACCATATACTTACTCTCATTTATTGCCCATTTTGTAGTATTTAATTTGCTTAATGTGGTTATATTTGGCTTACCCGGGGTTGTCTCTTCGCAACAGGATGTTCGAAGCCAGGTTGGGGAACCTTGTGCAGATAGTTGCATTCAATTGTCTAGCGCACTTCCTGCGGCAGCCTCATGGTATGTGTGTTTACTGATCAATGGTATTCAGCAAATTATTTGTTGTGATGTGAGCATCAATTGGTTAAAAATTTATCTTCAGGGTCACTCGTCTTGCTGCTAGTCCTTCTCCAGATACAAATTTATCCAGTTCAGGTGCACATCCCAAGAAAAAATCTGAGACATGTAGCAGTTCCCAACTTCGTGCTTCAGAAGCTGCAAGCACAAAAACATCTACACATGATGTTAGAAGATCTATGGCTGTGGAAAATTGTGAAGTGCCTAATGGTGAATTGGGTTCTCTGGGAATAGCTAAACAGTATTCTAATAGAAATTGCAAAACGGCAGTGGTAAGCACAGATGCTGAAGCTATTTTAGCTGCAGAAGCTGCCGCTTATAAGCCCGCACCACCCTCGTGCACTAGCCCTCTGGAATCTGGCAAGCCTTCTTGCAGTCATAGTTTGGATAAAGAAGAAAATACTCCTGTTGATAAGGATGTCCAGAGTTTATGTTCTGGGTTATTGTCAGTTAGTATTCATAGTCATCTTGAAGACAAGTGCTCCAGCCCTGTTCCAAATAGTTCGGTGTCTAATCTTTATTCAGACAACTTGCCTGGAAATATAGGTTCACTAGAAAATATCAATGAGCAATCTCTAGTATGTTCAACCTCACTTGCATTAAGAGAAGATGAGAAAGATTTTATAGGTTTTGATAATTCTCTACTGAAGAGTTCAGAAAGAATCGGTGATTTACCATCTATGCCCGCACCTTCTTTACTGCAGAATCAGTCTAGCTGTCACTCTCGGCAGTTGAGTGGTGTTTCCAATAAAAATAACCCTTATTTAGAATCTGAAGTAATTATGAGACTCAATGAGGACAAAGCTGGTAAGTTTGCTAAGATGGACAACACCTATGAATATTCTCACATGATGTCAGATATGGGCAAAAAGGAGTGCATTGGAAACTGGAGTAACAATGTAACCAGCATTAATCGTAATGTTTCTTCAGGTATGGGAGAGAGCAGCATTATCGCAGACATACTCTCTATGGATTTTGATCCATGGGATGATTCCTTGACCTCACCTCATAGTTTAGTTAAATTCTTATATTCTGAAAATGATAGAGAGCATGGTTCCCCTGAAGTACCAAGTTTCTATAAAGTGCAAAATAGCAAACAGTCCAGGTTTTCATTTGCCAGACAGGATGATTTGCAAGATCCAGCATCATTGGAGCATTCAATAGGTTATACTGGATATGCACCCGATATCTTTTCTTCCTCCAATTTTACGGAAAACAAGGACCCTTGGGCTGATAGAGTTCAGCAAATATTTCGTCCCAGTAGTATTGAGGACTCTGTTAATATTCCAAGCAGCTATTCTTTGATGTCTTCCAAGTTTTCTGGTGAGCTTTTATGGTTTATTTCAATGCTTTGTTTTATCTGTTTTCTGGTGGTTATGGGATCGTCAGGTATTGTTTATGTTTTTGGGTGTATAATTTTTGGATTGATTGTTAGGGATGGTCTTCTACGGCAATTCCTAATAAGATTTTTGATGTTCCCCTCATTTTAGGTACTTTAAGCTTTTGTAGATTGTTATCTGGAACCATGTTATAAGTTAAACTTAATATTAGTTGTAAGGTATATGTTGGATGATGGAAATATTATACTAGCTAGGTTTAATTTGACATATAAGTCGGCTTGGTGTTCTTATTGATAGGGATGAACTCTACTGTTTTTACACTTTGTTTCTCTGGTTCCTGTATTTCCTTTATCTTTCTTGCATTTGATGAAAGCTCTAGACTGAGTTCTTATCTTGTTTTGATCTCTTGATGAAATTAGAATTCAGTTGCCTTTTATTTATTTAATATGTATGCTGCTATTAAGTATTTTATTTGCGTCTTGTGACAGTTCCAAAAGCTCCACTTTCCACTCCTCCAGGATTTTCCGAACCTAGCAGGCCACCTCCTCCTCCTGGGTTTTCTTCTCACGGGAGAATAGAACATGCTTTTAGCAGTTTGGGTATGTATATTTATATTTATGATATATTTTTTTCCTGTTTGATTGAATTCTAAACTGAATTTTGCGGTACAGCAAATCATCTCTTTCCAACTTCCACGCCACCCTCACCGGGCAATCATCTAATTCAAACGTCCACACCACTAAGTCCCGTAAATCATCTCTTTCAAATGCCTGCACAACCGACTAGAAATGCAAGGAGCACGAGTAATATTGAATATATTGATCCTGCAATATTAGAAGTTCGCGAAGGTATGTCAGCAGGGCTGAGTAGTTCTGGCTTTGACGTGGGATCAGCCTTGTTTTCACAGCTTTATCGTTTAGAAAACGAAACAAGCCTGAATCCACAGATGCCACAATCCATCTCTACACATCAGGGTTTCAGATCTTCTGATCACTCCGGGAACAGATATTCTTCCCACAATGATGCTTATTCTACTTCTCCAATGCTCCCCAACCACTCCCAGGTCAACAATCCATCTGCATTTTCACAATTGACAGATCAACAGTTGAGAACTGCTCGCATGCCAAATGGCCATTGGGGCAGTTGCAATCAGGTCAGTAATGTTGGTGATCAGGGCATGTCGGAAGTTCTGAGTAATGAGAGGTTAGGGTATAACAGGCTCATTCCTAGCTATGAGGATTTGAAGTTCCAATCGTACGGTTCTGACAGTCTTTATGACCGAGGATTCGGTATGTGATTCCAATGGTTCGAGACATGTCCATGCAGGTCATTAGAGTGCTATAGTTGTTGCATATTAGTTTGCCGGCAGAAAGAAACAAATCTTTCACTACTCGAGTTTTTATATAAATATAGTTGCTTAGAGTGTACAAGGTAGAATTGTGTGGGCATTAATTTGTGGTGTGCCACACAGTTTGGTTGGGCTAGAGGAAGTAGCTCTATGATAATACTATTAGAACCTAGCCACTCATGGTATGTGTCCGAAATCCGAAGCTCAGCCCAAGTGCGAGTGCAGAGAAACATTTTCTGAAAAGGTTGGTTTTCACAATAGTTTTTAATATTTCTGTAAAAGTTGTGTTACACTTTAGGCCACGAAATGGAGTTTTGATTGTTTGGTGTCATGTTGTGTTTGCAGGTGAGCTGGATTGCAAGTATCGGCCACTGACTCAACCATGAAGCATATACGGTTATATGGCCTGTTTTGGTGTAAGTTGTAGTTATTATCTATTCATTACTATTTGGACTTGACACATGTGGACAATGTCCCTTAGACTACTCGCTCGGATATGCAAATTGAAATGCTTGATAAGAGAATTAGCAGTGGAGTGGCAAAGCACTCGAAACCTAGATCATTTTTTCGGGCTCCATATAATAGGCCTGATCAATCTCCAATCAGGGTTAGGCAAATCCGGACATTTTACGTGTAACACTTTACGTGAAACTAACAATCAGCACTCCGCGAGGCTGCAAACAACATTTTGAACATTACTTGTTTTTTAACTTTTTCGAAACGAGTGTTATAGTTTCTGTCTCAAGTTTTATTTATCGGGATTGGATAAATTTCCAATTGGTATACGTACAAACTGTACAATCCAATCTTCACATATTATAAGATAAACTATTATATCAGAATTCAATGCAAATTGTCAGCTCTAAATCGACTAAATCGATAAGTACAATAAGACCCACAATTTCTTATTGGGTCTCTCCTATTTCTGCACCGAAACAACCGACCCAATAGAAACAAACTATTGACCGTAGATCGGGACACATAAGGTTAGAATTGTACTCCAAAGGGAAAGAAAAGCAATGTCCTAGTTAAAGCGTGCAAGAGAGCTCAGTCTCTACAGGATGAGCAAAGTACCTAAACACAGTAGTGTTTGCGACATGAAAGTAAAATAGGTGAATCCATAGATATACACAGAGAAAACAAGAATGTGCTGTTCCTTTTTCTCCTATGATTTTGACACATCATTGCCATGCATGCTCATGATCACCATCTCCATCTTCTTCACCACCTTCATGGGTTTGAGAAAAGACCAGACAGGAACAGACACAGAGACAGAAACAGAAACAGAAGCTACTAAATGAAGGCAATAAGGTTTCCTTGTTTGGACCACCTGGTAAAGAGTGTGTTGCTTAGGAAATATGACCAGTCTCTTCCTCTGATGAGCCCTTTTAATCCCAGGATTCATCGCTGTTCTGGTCTCATCTGCCACGTGTACGGCTAGGTAAAAGCTGTCATGTTTCCTTCCATCACACTCCTTGTACCGGACAACGTATGTGTTGTCGGGCGGAGTTGACAGTTTGAGTTTTGGACCGGATTTGAGTCAGGGGTTTTCAGGTTTCAAGTGAAAGAAAATCTAGCCCGGAGTTTCGGAGATGACACGTCAGAGATGGAGTGAACTTATGCATGTCTAAAACAAAATGTTGCGTTCCGTTTGCTTCTTAACATGACTGACAGTTAAAACGATGTCGTTCTGACAACCTAGAATGAAAAAACGAAACAGTATAATGACGTAACATGCACATATAAACTCCATGTATATATATGTATATAACATGACATGATGATCTGTTTACAAGTGCTGATGTGACACACAATTAAAAACCAACTACAACGTGTTAGTTTAGAGGAGACAATCCACTCAAAACCCGAAAGGTAACATGTAATGTGATGGGACGTTGTCTTGTACGCGCTTGAGAAGAGAGTGGTGGTGGGAGTGTAGTTATGGACAGCTAGTACAAGAGAATTAAACAGAGCAATATTGGTTCTCCTGAAAGTGAGCCCTACTGCTTTATTTCAATTGATCTGTCACCAATCAATTCATTTTCATGCTACTATTGTTTCATCTCTACTTTGTTTCTTTTTCATGCCCACATAAATATCTTTGTTTTTCTTCTTTCTCTTTTTTAATTGGAAAAATAATATATCACAAAATCAATACATGTGTCCACTTCTCTTGAGTTAGCGCTAAGACTATTTTACCGCTTGCGCTCGTTCTCTGCTCAACACATTTTTTAGGAGAGGTGAAAATTTTAACTGTGAACAAATCTTAAATGAGAATTAGTTTGAGTGTAGTAAAACGACTTAAAAGTGTCAATCACGAACGTACGGACCCGCTCAAGAACTCTATGGTGTTAACCGTGAAAATGCAACAATTTTAGATTATAAGTTAGACTTGAGTTGTAAAGGCCCGCCTTGAACTCAATCTAAGAAGTATAGCTAACAATTTGAACTGAATCTGATGGAAACACAACGTTTTCAGTTTGAAAAGGCAAGGGACGGGGTCGGGGCAAACGAGATTTTCCCGACATAATTGGTGTTTAAAATCATAATTAAAGTTGAACATATAATTAATTTTACAATACTATATAAATAAAAGTATGAATTCTAGTACAAATTATGTAAATAAGAGTTAATTAATTATGAGATGACTTTAGTGAAGAAAAAGAAGCAATGGGCAGACAAAAAGTAGGGTTTGAAATATTCAAGAGGTACAAGAGAGAGCCATTAACAACTTGGTTTAATACCCAACCAGGATACTCTACTATTGCACATTCCCAATGCCCAAATAATAGTAATAAAATTAAATCGTCCTTGGGCATTACACTGAATGTTTGTTTGTGTGTTGCACGACTCAACATGAAATCGAAATGATTATAAACATAAAACATGAGCATAACACGTTTAACACCAAAAACAAAAAAAAATGGTAGTCTTGACAAGATACAATATAATTGACACGTACACGACCTAACATACGATAGAACCAACACATTTGATGAGGTCAACAACTAAATCTAGATGTTTCATAAGTTTGTTTCACATAGATTGACTAAATTGGCATTTTATTATAATAAATGTCATAAGAAATATACACGATGAGATCAACAACTACTTCTGATTTGCCAGTTTGTGTCACATACAATTAATTTTTTTTATTATAAACAAGCGTATCAACCGAATTTCAAACCTGAGACATCTAAAGGAGCAAGCATTTTAAACCACTTGCCTGTGATAGTTTGTCATACAACTAGTTTTGGATTAGATGTTATTTTCTTTGAAAAAAAAATACTGCAAGACAAGTCAAACTATTTTACATTTAATTATGAAAATTTACACATTCAAATTGTATGATTCTTGGGAAATAACTATTCAAGTCGGACAAATTCACACATTTTGTGTTTAGAACTCGAATCTTATCCGTAGCTAAAAATCTAAAACCGAACAATCTCACAATCCTTCTATAATTAATAGCAACTATCTTTAAAGAAAAAGATAAATGAATACACATGACTTCGAGTGAAGACAAAGCCAGAAAGCTACTATACACAAACAATTTAACATCAGAAACAGTACCAAAATCGTGTAATGCAATGTGCATAGAGCCCAACAAATGAAAATGAAGTTACCTCAAAATAATAATCATTAGAGCTACCAATTTGAGATTCAGCTTTGTTCATATTTAAAAGACTTAACACGGATTCGACTCAAATAATATGCACGTTGTGGATTTCGAGTTTAAAGTAGTTTTCATCAAACTTGTTTTAGAAAATGATTGAGTTTATATTTTGCAACTTGAATCTAAAAGAGTCTAAGTTATAATTATGTTCTACTTTATAAATAAAAAATAGTAAAAGATCTAATTCGATCTTTGAACTTTTATGTTTCGACTTAATTTAGTCCATGAATTTTTTTTAAAACAAAAAATAGTCTTTGAATTTTCGTATTTGAATTCCAAATAGTCTATGAACTTTTTTTTTTCGATAGAATTTTGTCCATGAGTTTTTTTTAACCCAAAATAGTCACCGAACTTTCAAATATTTACTCAATTTGGTTTCTAAGCTTTTCAAAATATAGAAACTATTTTGGGTTAATAAATATTGAGACGTTAAATTGGACCGAATCATAAAAGTTCAGGACGACCAAACTGAGTCTCTTACGAAAAAAAAAATACATACTTATATTAATGATCTATAATGTACTGTTAAAAAAAAAGAGAAGTGCAAGATTATTTTCATGTTCATACATTATAAAGTAGATATACAGATGACAATTCTTTCTTTTACTATTTATTTGGTACTATCTTATGTATCAATGCATGTATTGTACCTACAACTACAGCACCACCTCTTTCTCTCTCTACTGTACCCTTCTTACATCTACGTACAGTCCCAGCTTCTTCCAAAGCAGGATAATCCGGAGTTTCTTGTCCACGTGGCTCTCTTAATTTTTTTTTATATATTATAAATGTGAATCATACGGTTTAATTTGGGTGTAACAAGGAGACAAATTACAGTTTGTACAGTTAGCATTTTTTGGTTAAGAGAGTCACATGTACGCATTATTATTACATATTGGTAACTAAAAATCCCGAGTTCAAGTACTGCCACCACTTATATTAAATTCCAACACAAAACGAAAAATAAATTTGCGTATGAGCCCCTGCATAGCTAGAATAAACTAGCACGTTATGGGGCGGGAGTTGGATCTTAACATTTCACATTTTACTAACATTAAAAATAATTTTGAAAGTATTTAACTTTTGTCTTAGGCTATGGTTATACCTACCCACTTCAAATACTTGTAGCCAAATTTTTTTCAAATAATAATCAATCAAACATAATCTTCCCATTGAGAGTTGAGTTAAGAATTTGAAACCAAAACTATGGACACACATATATATTTTTTTGAATAAAATACTCTCAATCAATTATCGAGTCGTGTAAACCAATATTTTCCAAACGTTCGAAACCCGCACCTCTTTCAGATTGGATAAAAGTTAGAAGTGTTTCAACTAAACCCCAAAAATTAAAAATTCGAGTTGATAGCAACACAAATACAATCAAATCTAGCCTAATAAACAATTATTTTGAGATGAATACAATAATTTTGTTTAAAGCATCACCAAATTATACCAAACCTCAATCAATGGGTCCTCCCTAGATCAAATTTTATTGAAGATAAAAGCAATAATAAAATCCTACTAATACTCAGCATTATGTATTATAATTAGGCAATTTAATCAGCTGAAGCAACCATTGTACATCAAATCAATTTACCAAAAAATAAAAGTTATGATCCAGCTTGTGCCACACAAAACAAAACACTAAATTGATACACCAATCTTTTTTCCCCAAAAGTGACTGATTTAGAGAGAAGCACCAAAATAATTTATTGTCCATATCTAAGATCACTTGAAAACAACCAAATGGGGAAGGCTATTGGTTAGCTCAGGAAAGAGCTGTCCCATTTGCCTAAAATAGATTAGAGGTCATGTAATTTGACAAATATAAAGGCTAAAAAGGGACCACCCATATTGAATTTTGGTCTAATTGGACATAAACTAAAATGTGCTATTTTGTTTCGGTTGAGGTCAAAATAGAACACTTTCCTAATGATAATCAAATCACACAATTAACATCTAGATCCAATAGCTAACGGACAAAAAGGAATCAAAATCAAGTAAATTTCGATTTAGAGTGACCAATTCTTGCATTTTAACAACGTGACATATGAGCACAGTGGGCAAGTGCCCCTAATAAAGTGTAAAAAAAACCATATTTTATTAAGTGATTTTTTCAAATTTTAAGCAAATGTGTTAAGGTACCCCTTATAAATTTTAAGGGTGCCCCACTAAAACTAAAACATACATTATAGTGCCCCCGCTCGCATTAGATCCTGGATCCGCCACTGGTGACATATGATGCATACTTATAGAACAAATTTAAATAAGAGAACATATGAGAAACACATCACTGAGTTAGTTATTACCAATACATGATCGTGGAATCGGAGTTCAGATAAAAGATAGTAAAGCTTATGAATCCTAAGGCAAGTCAACAGTCGTGTGCTGTGTGGGTTAAGATGCTCAAGCATGGTAACCTTTACATGAAATATGAAGATTACGGTTCATTCTAGTTTATATGTATAATTCCACCCGGAGGTCATTTTGTGCCAACCCGTTTTTTAACATCTTTCTATATAAAAGAGAGAACATGGGATTATGGCTAAGATCTACCTGGTAGAGGTTTTCAACTCCTGCAGAAGAAACGGGACATGTTTGTGCTCGCAATTGACGGGGAATACGGGTGGTGGATTGCCGTGTTGATAAGGTGAGGTGGATTTGCAGCAGCCAACGGTGCAGCGGTTGTTGAAGAAGAGAATCCTGATGATGCTGCAGTAGAGAAGAATGGTACCGGGGACATCCCGCCATAAGGGCCTTGGACTTGCCACGCCCAGTTTGGTAGGGAATCAATGTCCGTCCTCTTCTCTATTGCTCCTTCCTGACAATGATTGATGCAATAACATTGGCGGTTGAGTCAGAAACAATAGACATCATATACCTCGGACAATAACATCAAGTATTCATTTATCTGGAAATTTCTCAACCTCTTGAATTGACTTCCAGATAATGCAACTACAGTTTGGAGAATGGTTGAGACTTGGTCAAAGAAGAGTAATTTAATGTGTATCTATACTGAAGTATCACATTTATTAGCTTAGAACTAGACGGGTAATTCTAGGTGTGGATTTCAAGTGTTTTAAGCGATCCTTGTTGAATAAAATATTTTGCTAAAATTCAAATGCTATAGAGAGCTTTAATGGCAATGGCATGACATCTCGTAAAGTCAACTAGAAAGATTGGAGGGATTGTTACTTGCTGAAGTGTAGTTTTAAGCACACCCGGTTAGAAATTCTTAAATTCATTGGAATTACCTTATACGGAAAGAAAGGGTAGTTTACACCACTCCAGATAGGAGGGTGCTCAGATGCCACTGCTGGAGCGTGCAGGATGGGTTGAGCTCGCAATGTTGCTGGGGCAGAGGTCTCGATCTGTTAGAAAGCAACAACGGGATTAGCATGGAAATAAATAACTGATGACTTGGATACATCTGAAATGTCCCCTCCTTCCCAAAATAAGTGTCCTGGTTCATTTGAATTTTCGTACCAAAACAAGTGTCTTGTTTTCTTTTTAGGAAGTTAGTTATGCATTGATTATCAATAATGCCTCTATAATAAGCTAGTTAGGATCCTCAAGTTTGATACAACACATGTACCTTGGATAGAAAAGGAAATATACAACAATAACTAACTTCTACTTAATTTTTCTTAAAATAAAAAGCATGATGACACTTAATTTGGAACAGAGGAAGTATGTAATTCTAGGTTCAGAGCTAAGCTGAAATGAAGATTTTTGAGTTTGTAATTCAGAAATTACCCTTGCTCTCCTGTCCCGAGGCACCTCATCCCAAGACGGATAATGAAAACCGCCCACATTCTTATCCTTTTGGTCATCAGCAAAATGTGGGGGAGCCATCCCCAAGTTCAGATCAAGGTTGTAGTCACCACCAGTAATGAAAGTATCAACGCAATTGCCTATCAAATCAAAGATAAGATCCACTTAATTCTTAACAATTAGCAACGGTCATCAATCAATACAGCATTGAGCATTTCAATATCAAGCATGATATTAATTACCAGTTCCAGCGATTATCTCTCCTTCATATGTACTTGGCTCAAAGTTAGTCACTGCTTCCCTTCCATTGCATTTTATAGCAGCCTTGTCATAAGCCCTGAGACACAGAAAGTGGAAACTAATAAAGTTGAATGGAATTCCAAACCGGTTAAGCAGTGAAACCATTGACTTTCAGTACATAAGGACCTTGCAGCTTCCATCTCACTGTCGAAGAGCCCGAGATATATGTACCTGCAGGCAAGCGCATACTAACAAATGAGAACAAATAAACCAACTAACATGCCACAACAATTTTCTAGTAAAAGAACATCGCATTGCATCATTCAAAATGGCCATTGATACCCAGCAACCAAAACTGTAGAACTAGTTATTAAAGTTCAAGGGACACTTACTTCTTGCCGAGAAGTTGCCCCATACGAGCTTCCCACCGCCCACATTTGTGCAGAGTCACTCCCCTGTATTTCGAGCTTCCCCTAGAGAATCCGGTGCTCTGGCGACGCAAGATATGCACAAATTCTTCCTTAGTGAAGTTACTCATCTGCAGAGCGATGAGTGATCAAAACACAATAATTAAACAGAAGATCAAACATGTTCTTATTTCTGTAACATGAGCTCAAACAATGAACACACCTGCTTAATATCTTCATCATAATCACTGATATTAAAATTAATATCAGCGTCGACTCCGCGAAACTTAATTGCAGCTCGATCATATGCTCTGAGATTAAAATGGAAAAAATCATCAGAAAATCCAAGTAGAAATTAATATACTGATAGAAACCAACTTGAAAACAAAAAAAAATCCTACCTAGCAGCAGCATGAGCAGTGTCAAATCCCCCTATCAATATCAAACAATTTGGTATTACACAATGAAATCCAATTAGGAATAAAGAAATTACTGAAGCAACAACATCTATGTTTTCTAAAACAAATCATAGCAACAACAAAAAAAAAGAAATAGAAGCAACTAGCAAGGAATCATGAACAAAAGCAACATCTATGATTCTAAGAAAATCAATGAGAAGCAAGTGATCAAATGATAAAATCTCCTCACCCAAGTAGACTTGTTTCCCACAATCCCTGCACAAAACAACAAACCAGTGGATTCAAGCATCACGCAAAATTGAACAAACAACGCAAGTACAATCACAGAACTCCAACAAATTTGTACTAATCACAAACCAGATATGCGATTCCCATCTCCCGGTCCGACGATAGAACGTGACCCCTCGATACTGCGAGCTCCTCGATCTCGGTCCACGCCGGCTCTTCTTCACCTGCTGCCTCTGTTGCAGCTGCGGAATCATCCTCTGCTCCGCCTCTCCGCACGTGAGCTCCAGCCATTGCGGCCGCGAAGGCAGGCCAGAAGCCTGCCCAATCCCGAACCCTCCGCCGCCTCCGGTCGCCGGAAAAAGCTGAATAGTCCGCGCGCGGCTCTCTCCGCCTTCAGCCTCCACGTTTCCCGCCACTTCAACATCCTCATTCGCCTTCTTCAAGATTCCGAAGTCGAAACCAAGAGTGTCGCCGGCGTTGGAGCAAGAGTCCTCGTCGGCAACGTTGACAATAGAGGAGTTGAAGCTTCCAGAACTCTCCATTTGCCCCCCGGAGAGCTCCAGAAAGTTCTCCATCACCACCTCGACTGAACCAGCAGAAACCGCACTCAGATTAAGATCCAGCATAGCTCCTCCTCTCCAATTCCACCTCCAACACCAATCACCACCCGCACACAACACACCTCAACCAAAACCTCACCTCCGGCGAGAAAGAAACCAGAAAATGCAGCGAAATAACCACCGTTCGAATCAACAAAACCTAATCACTAACAAACTAGCCTCGCTAGCTACCTAGCAGCTCAATTAACACAGCCACAAGTCGATTGTGCGTGTCTAGGAGGAGAGGAGGTCCCCGGAGAAGTTCGATTCTGGTCGCCGGAGAAGAAGCATCGCCGGCGATTAGATTTGAGAGAGAGAGAGAGAGCGAGCAAAAAGTGGTTGGACTGTGAAATTGGTTGGAGCGAGAAGGAGAGGAAGAGTAGGCTCTAAAAGAGCAGATTGGACGTGTGAAGAACAAAACAATCCACCACTAGGCTGTTATTGTTATTGAGAAATCTAGAGTTCACGCGATCTATTTGGCGCGTGATGTCCACACGCTTACACGAGAAATAGAAGTGCCAACTTGTATTTTGTATCATTGTTTTGTTTTCACGTCCACGATTTTGGGTTATAGGTTACATATGTATTGTATGAGTTAAAACATACGCTATACTTAACTCAACTCGAGAATTGATGAGTTTGTTGGAACAAGTGCTTCAAACGACCGAGTAGATAATCTGCTTGATACTACTCGTACAACAGTACCGAGATGAACGTAAGGGTCTTAGGGACTCAACATAATTAAGGGACAACTTTTCAAATAAATCACGTCAGACTAGCTTACCAAATAAAGATATTCGGACCTTACATTCAAACCTATAAAGGAAGTGCGGGAGTGCGTCGTATAACGATAAGACATAATGATAGTTGTAAAGGTTAGCACACATTTACTATGAAGAATTATAAAAATAATGTATGTTGATTAGACCGTGTCTGATTCAACAACATTGGCTTGTATTAAAAAAATATGACTCCGATCGGAAGAAGTCTTGTTTTGCAAGGGAAAAGACTAGAGCAAAAGCTTGGGCAGCCGAGGAGTTTTGGTACTATTTACTTGGTCCGATTTTTATTGCAGTTAATATTATTATTCTCTTAATATACTCTTTTATCCTACACAAATTATATTAGAACGATACTACGGTTTTATTGGCGCTAAATTTTAACAATGTTAACATACTATTTTAAAACTATTCATGCTATCATGTTGTTCGTGTTCTAACATTAAAACATCATGATTATAAATATTGTGTCCAAAACACATTTAAATCGCATCGTGTTTATTTCGAGTCATGCGTGGGCTCAAATACCCAGCTATAACAAGAAAGGAGAGGAGTTGTAGAGTGACCGGTGGTTGATAGAGTGAAAAGTGACTGTCACTTCTAAAAAAAAAGGAAAAATGATCTTAGAGTTTCCTGTACTATCTCATTTATTCCACCGGGGTCTCTGTACTTTAGTTTGTTCCTGCGAGGTCATAGTATCACATTTCTCGTTCCCGCGAGATCCATTACGTTAAATCACTAACGGAATCCGTCAAAACTAACTGACGGGGTTAGTTTTAAATATTAAAAAC
>JAYMTA010000764.1:0-24438 GCA_036897625.1 Pelargonium cotyledonis
TATAATAATAATAATAATAATAATTTAACGACGTCACTTTAGTTTGACGGTTTCAATCTGCCAATTTAACGGAATGAACTAAATTGTGACGGTTTTGGAACTACTCTAAACTCATTTAAACCACATACTTTAACTTTGAACTAAATCAAAAAACTTAATACTACTAAACTGAAATTATTTGGATAGTACATGAATTATTTTGAACCTTATTCATTTTTACAAGTATTTTCAATCTTTTTATTTCCCATGAGAAATTTTTTTCAAAAATAACATCCAAACAAAAAAAAAAGACTAACTATATAAGAAATTATCTCAATATTTATAACCAAGCGCGTGGATCAACTGGTAATGAGCTGTTTTAACTTAACCTGAACTCTCGAGTTCGAGTTCTAGGGAATGAAGTTGCATTAAAACTTGGTATCGCGAGTTTGCAGGGCCGCTCAGAACCTCAAAAAATAATATGCAAATTGGCTCTAAAAAAACTAAACAGTTTCAGAAGTGATGAATAGTATACCCAAATAAAAATGAATAAGAAATGAAACAATTTAAGAAGGTGATGAGAGTGATGACAAAGTTGCATTTTATATTTCTTTCAAAACTAAATATTGAATTCCTAGTTGAGTTGTAAAAAAGTAAATAATTTGCATTTGGCATGCTCCAACTCCACCACAAGCAAGACTACATTAAAGAAATGAAAAAGAAGAAGAAAATTAGGCCTGCTGCACTACAAGTAGAAACAACATAGATAGAATACAATGGCTCCATTTAAAATCATGATTCCATTTGTGTTTAACTTAGAAATACAATTCCGGTTGGCCCAAAAATATTGACTGCTCCAATATTTAAACTTTTTCTAAAAATACAAAAGTTAATAACGAGACAAATACACAGCTGGGGGCTTAAAAATTAGACTAGTCAAAAAAGTCCACAAAATTTTGAAAACTTATTTATTTTGTGTACTACTCAGTTTACAGACCAATACGAAAATAAAAAATTGACAATATCAAACTGAGTCACAATGACTAAAACAATTAGAATAATCAAAACCAAAGGCATTGGAATCCTCACCATCACCTTGAATTATCAAGTTACAGGCGCTCGAATCCTCCCCTATAGCCTAAAAAGCATAAACAATTGACAACTGTTGCAATTAGAGTTCAACACGACCACGTGGATAGTTTTTCCAACGACCCATCACAACCATCGGGTCTACCATCTAATTTGACAATAAATTCGAAGGCTGATGGTCAAACCACCACCTTCCTAGTCACTTTCTCATTCTCTGCAACCACCTCCTGTTACCTTATGCACAAACCAATAAAAATATCTACCACGAATCTACGCAGCACAACAAACAATCCTAACAACCCAAAACTTGCTATCAAAACAAGACTCGCTATCTTAACTAGAAATACCGCAATTTGCTATGTGCTAATTTAAAAGATTGCCGCTGCTTTAAAAAACAAAAGTAGCCGTAGCTGAACAAAATTCCTAGCCGGGTCTCAAAATAGTAGGGAAAAGGAGATAGGTTCCATAGATTTGAATAACATGGCTTAAACATAAACAATCTAAACTAAATAATAACTGAAAATATGAGTTTTTGATATAAGAAAATGAGGCCCAAGTCCAGTTCATCTAATGGCCCAACTTTTTACAACCCATGACTATGTAAGCCCTTATAAAATGAAACTGACATTCAAATTCATATTTTGTACGAGACAAGCACTTTTTAGTAACATCAATTTTGATCAAATATACAAATAGGTCACTTTTGACAAATTTTGTACAAATAGGTGCATGAACTTTCAATTTTAAACAAACAAGTCAAAATCACTAACGGTGTTAACTTTTTCCGTTAAATATAATTATGTAATAGTTTATTTCTCGTTTTTAAGATGTCGAGCATGACATGGACATTGATGATATGTCACATTTATGCGCAAAATATTAAAATAATTTTATGAGTCATGTTAGTTAGTTAGTTAGTTATTAAAAATCATTTTTTTATCTCTCCGCTCCCAAATTCCTCCCTACGATTTCTTCGTCTTCTTTTTGTATGCATTTTTTTCCTCAAAAAGTAATATAACAAGTCCTGATAAATGTATAATTTATATGAAAGATTAGTTCAAAAATTATGGAAATTGTCTCTAATTGCTATAGAAGCTAAACGGTTGCAGAAGTTCTCTAAATAATCATTGAGCTCAATCAGGTAGCTTTGTAACTAATTAATTAAGAAGTTTAGGGTGAGACGAGTTATAAACTTGGATGTAAATGTGACAATTCAGATTTTGGATAAAAACATATTAACCCGGACGAATCTTAGCTGAAAGAGTTTCAAATCGGATCAGATTGGTTAAAGTTTATCTTTTTAGTGTAAATGAGTAAATTTATCCGATTCGATTCAAAAATGATCAAATTAAATGGGATTGGATCATATTTTTTCCAAATTAAATTTTTGTTTCTCGCTAATTTGGATCCAAATTGACAACGCGATCTGAATTAAATCATTGAGCGACATACTATAAAAAAAAGTAATTGGAACGGAGAGAAAAAAAAATTTAGATCAATAATCAATTGAAAAATGGCGTTAAATTTGTTTATTTATTTTCAAAAGTGACATGTTATCGCAGTTACAAACGTTTTGTTTCACGTTGTAAAAAAACAGTCACAATTTCTAACGAAAAAAGTTAACACCGTTAGTGCATTTGACTTAAATGTTCAAAATTGAAAGTTCATGCACTTATTTGCACAAAGTTTGTCAAAAATGACGTGTTTGTACATTTAATGAAAGTTCATGCACCTAAAAGGTGCTTGTCTCTATTTTGTATCAAACCATGCTTTAAAGCAATGGTGACAAACACAATCCCTGGAGCTATGTGTTGAGAATGATGAAGCAAAATCCTATTTTGTTATTCCATAATTAGTGTGTTGATTTGATTCTCTGATTCATAAGCTTAATTGTAGGCTAAAACATGTATAACAGAGCATTTGGTCCATGTTTTATGCTTTCCTCCTAAACATAAAGTCTGATGACTCCACTTCTTATTAGAGTTGCAGATTCATAATAACCTGTACTCAATTCTTCATAACTTTTGCTTCCGAAAATTCAATGAAAAATGCCATAGAAGCAATGAATAGCCGGAATCTCGGCGGTCGAAACATCACCGTTGAAGAAGCTTATTCTTGCTGTGGTGGTATACCTTCAGTTCAAATGCCGAATGGAGAGACGGCAAATGTGACAGCTATGGGTGAAGTAAATCTTGACACAAAACTAACCCTTAAGCATGTTCTAACGGTCCCAAAATTTCAATTCAATTTAATGTATGTAAGCAAGTTGACGAGAAATCTTAATTGTGCACTACTTTTTTATCCGAATTTTTGTGTGATACATGATTTGCCTTCGAGGAAGCTGATTGGGACAGGTAAAATGCGCAATGGACTTTATTACCTAGAGCCTAGAAAAAGCGGGGAAGGCATTGATGGCAAAGCGACGAGAACCTATTGGGTTATGACATCGCCGATTGAGTCATCTTCCATATAACCGTTTGTCTTTAATTTCATACCTATCCACTATCACTGTTGGGCATGAAGAATCGTTCTGCAATGCATGTAATAAGGCAAGACAAACTTGACTTTCTTTTCCACTTCATATTGATAAAACCTTGCATGTTTTTGAGTTAGTACATTGTGGCATTTGGGGACCCTATCGCACACCTTCATTTTCTGGATGCCATTATTTTTTGACAATAATAGAGGATTTCAACCGGGCTACTTGGGTATTCTTAATGAAGTATAAATCTGAGACTCCAACATACTTGTTGCAATTTTTCCATTGGGTTTCCACACAATTCGGTTCACAAGTTTGCATGTTGAGAACAGATGGAGGATTGGAATTCAACCACCATGAACTTCTGAACTATTATTTTCTCCATGGTGTAGAGCGGCAAGCGAGTTGTAGTGGGACAGCTCAACTGAATGGCGTGGTTGAAAGAAAGCACCGTCATCTTTTAGAAATTGCGCGAGCATTTCGATTTCAAGCAAGTCTGCCTATTTAGTTTTGGGGGGAGTATGCTTTGACAACAACATATTTGATCAATAGAACCCCCTTATCTGTATTCCACAACAAAACGCCATTTGAGGTCTTACTTGGAAGGCAGCCAACCTATGCTCACTTGCGATGCTTTGGATGTTTATGTTATGCCCATCAATAGACTAATGATAAGTTTGCACCCAGATCACAATCCGGTATTTTCGCTGACTATCCACATGGACAAAAGGGCTATAGGGTATATGATCTTGAGACGTTCAGTTTTATGAAGATGTTTTTCTGTTCGCCCAACCTTTGGAAGATACTGAATCAAGACAACCTCATGTCACAGAATCATTCATTAACTATACCATTGATCAAATTGTTTCTCATGCGACAACTATTTCAACCAATTCAGAAGCTCCAAGTGACCCCTCAACATTTCCAATTCATGAAGAAACCTCTAATAATCTTTCAGAAGGGCATTCTCACACAGAGCAAATAGAAGAGAATTGGGATAACATCTTGCAAACATCTCAGAGCAGGAGTATGCCATCTATGCGACGTCAGCGATAGAGAACTTTATCGAAAACGTTGACAAGCTTTGATTATAATTTCCACCTTCCCTCGCTCCATCTGGCTCAGATGCACATTCTTCCCACCCTTCGGCTAACTCAACGGTATATCCCATTCTCACACAATCTCTTACAAAAGATTTTCTTCTACTCATACTGCCTTTTTAGCGGCCATCTCCTCTATGGATGAGACTAAAACCTTTTCTCAGGCTGTCAAGATTGCACATTGGAGAGATGTGATGACCAAAGAGATTTCTTCTTTAGAAGCTAATAACACATGGAGTCTCACTACTCTACTGCCTGGAAAATGAGCAATTGACTCCAAATGGTAATACAAAATCAAGTACCGACCGGATGGAAGTATTGAACGATACAAGGCTCGCTTGGTAGCTAAAGGATTCACCCTAATTGAAGGTATAGATTTTACCGAAACATTTGCACCAGTTGTTAAAATGGTCACATCCATCAAGAATTGGCCTATTCATCAATTGGATGTCAATAACGCTTTCCTACATTGGAGATTTACATGAAGAAGTATACATGAAAATCCCGCAAGGGTTTTCCAAACATGGGGAGAATAGTGTTTACCGACTGTGTAAATCCTTATAGGGATTAAAATAAGCCTCTCGCAATTGGTTTTCCAAGTTTATTAACTCATTGCTCACAATTGGATTTCAACATTCTGCTGCTGATCACTCATTGTTCGTATTCTCGAGGCCTAAATTATTCATTGCTGTCTTGATTTATGTGGATGACATCATTATCACAGGTACTGTAAATGATCATATTGAACGAGTACAACGCTATTTGGATGAAAAGTTTCGCATCAAGGACCTGGGCAAGATGAAATATTTATTGGGCATTGAGGTAGCTCGTTCTCCAATTGGTATATTTCTCAGTCAACGAAAATATGCTCTCGGTATGCTTGCTAATAGTGGACTCACTGGATGCAAGCCTGCATCATTTCCTATCGAGCAACAACATCGACTCTCTCCTGATACATGACCTCATTGCTCCGACGTCAATCAATACAAACGTTTAGTTGGTCGCTTGCTTTATCTCACTATTACACGCCCAGATATTAGTTATGTAGTTCATATATTGAGTCAGTTCATGTATCCCCCCCCACCCCGACAACCACATTTAAATATTGCACTACGTGTATTGCGCTACATCAAGAGTTACCCGGGTAAGGGAATTCTTCTTCTATCCAATAGTTCATTGATATTGCGAGCATATTGCAATGCTGATTGGGGTGGTTGCCCTACCACTCGACGGTCTACAACCGGGTACGTCATTTTTCTTGGTTCCTCCCCAATTATGTGGCGATCCAAGAAACAATCAGGTGTTTCATGTTCCAGTGCTGAGGCTGAGTATTGATTGATGAATGCTACGAGTAAAGAAATTTTTTGGCTTCGACAATTTTTGTATGACTTACAAGTCCCTTAGAATGAACCAGTCCTATTGCTTTGTGATAATCAAGCCGCTATCCATATTGCTTCCAATCCAGTTTTTCACGAGCAAACCAAACACATCGAGATCGATTACCACTTTGTTCACGATAAGCTACATGCCTCTATTCTTGTACCTCGCCCCATCTGGAGCAAATACCAGCTAGCCAACATCTTCACTAAATCTCTTGGACGTGATCATTTTCATGAGTTATTGAACAAGTTGGGCATGACCGATCTCTATGCACCAACTTGAGGGGGAGTCTTGAGGGGGAGTATTGAGAATGATGGAGCAAAATCTTGCTTTCCTATTTTGTTATTCTATCATTAGTGTGTTGATTTGATTCTCTGATTCATAGGCTTAATTGTAGGCTAAACATGTGTGTATAACATGTATATATTTATGTAATAGCTAGTGAGCAAACATGTATAACAGATTATTCTTCCATCTTTCTTTCAATTCAATTTTCTAATTCTTTACTATGTGAAGGTTGTGTACATGGAAAGCAATCAAGAAAACTTTTCTCCATTGGTCAAGCCTGGAGAGTAACAAAGACTCTTGAATTGGTGCATGTTGATCTTTGTGGACTAATGCAAACTAAATCAATGAGAGGTACCATTTCTTTTTGCTATTTACTAATTGATTTCACAATAATGAGTTGGGTGTACTTTTAGGAAACAAAAGTTGAGGCATTTCTTAATTTTATTTAGTTTAAAGCACTTACGAAGAACCAAACCAATTTGAAACTTAAGGTGTTGGGGACTGATACTGGAGGGAAGTTTACCTCAAAGCAGTTTAATGGTTTTTGTGAGCATGGAATCAAGAAAGAGCTAACAGCTCCCTATACAACTGAGTAGAATAGTGTTGCTGAAAGTAATAATATAATTGTGATGGAGATGGCTAAAGCATGTTGAGGGAAAAAGCTATTCCACATCAATTTTGGGCTGAGGCAGTGACAACTATAGTCTATTTTCTCAACATTTTTCCCTCAAGAAAATTCCAAAATTTGACACCATATGAGGCTTGACATCACAAGAAACCTAATGTAAGTCATTTAAGGGTGTTTTTTTTGTTGTATAAGTGGTTGAGGTCTCGAGTTCGAGCCTCCTTGTCGACGATATGGGGTAGGATTTGTGGGGTGGGGTTTTGGGTGGCACTCCCTTTGGGGAGTGAGAAACATTGTTACTTCGAGTATGATGTCCCGTTGCTTATAAATTAAAAAAAAACTTTTGTTTTAGTTGATTATCATGCTAGGAGAAAGTTAGATGATAAGTCAAACGAATGTATTTTTATTGGTTATTTTGTAGAGAGCAAATCTTACAAATTGTATAACTCTATAACATAAAAATTTGTAGTGAGTAAAAATGCAGTGTTTGATGAGCACAATAGGTGGGAGTGGGAGGAAATGGAGTAACCTGAGCTTGAAGTTTTTGATCCTCAAGAAGAAAATGGAGGACAGATTATAGAAAGAGAAGAAGATCAATCTTTTCCTAATAGAGCACCTAGGGCTACCTCACCTATCTCACAAACAACTCTAATTTCTGACAACAATCAAGTAGAAGAAGAAGTTGGCAGTGGCAGTTCAAACGGTTTCTCTTCAAGACCTCGAAAGTTCAAGTCCTAAAAAGACATATATGATACTATTGGTTTTGCTATGTTAACAATAAAACTAACATGTTTTGATGAATTTGTTGTCCAAGTTGAAGAATGGAGATATAAAATGCAGCAGAAGATTCAGTTAATAAAGAAGAATGAGACTTGGACTCTAGTGAACCTTCTAGAAGGGAAGTTAGCAATTGGAACCAAATGGGTCTATAAAGTCAAGTGTAGAGCAAGTGGAGAGGTGATCAAACATAAGGTCAGACTAGTTGTCAAGGGGTATGTTCAACAATATGGTGTGGACTATGAAGAAACCTTTGCACCAGTGGCAAGGTTTGAAACTGTGAGACTGTTTCTTGCAGTAGCAGCATAAAGTATGGGTGGAGAGTTCACCAATTTGATGTGAAGTTTGCTTTCCTAAATCAAAAGTTGGAAGAAGAGGTGTATGTCAAGCAACATAAGAGGTTTGTGGTAGATGAAGAAAAAGACCAGAACTTTGAGTTTCATAAAGACCTTGCTTAATTAGTTGAATTATACCTTTCCACTCATGATTTTGAATATTGTGCTTGTTTATCATTTACTTCATTTTGATCTTGCTTAATCCACTTTTGATTTCTATTTGCATTTATTTACATTTGATTTTTAGAGTTTAAGCATATAAGTCCTAACTAGCTCAATTGTTGTAATCCCTGAGAAATCGACAACCCGAAACCTAATATGTTCCCACTATTACGTGACACAATTTGTATACTTGCAAATTAGGTGTCAGGCGCCCCCCAACTCGTACGCGTCGGAGGAAGATGAAGACGAATGATCGCGATCTTCAAGGGAGCTTCCGCATGTGAATCAACTCCATTCCCTCTTATATCTCCATCTCTCTCAGCAGAAGAGCTTCCTTGGAGGTGATTTCTAATATTCTGATAGCCAAACAGAAACGCATAGCTTCCTCGACGACCATGCAATTGTTGGGTTTCAAGCTTTCTCGACCAACTCTGACTCAGAGGTCGATGTCGACTCGGCCTCGATTCTCAGGGACAACCGGCTCACCGACTTCGCAACTCACTCGTTCGACTGGTCGAGGAACAAGTTGGGGTTCAGTATCGGTGGTGCTCTCTCACTCGGTGTGACTCAGATTCAAAGCACTCAAATAAACAACACTAACATGAACAACAATGTAAACATCAACATATTTTGTATGTCATCGATCTTTTTTTATAAATAAAAGGTCATGGATATTTTATTCAATTGGATGAGTGAAAATGAAGGAGCAAATTTATTTTCTTTTAAACAAATAAAGTAAGAGTTAGTTAATTGTATGCTAACATGACACATGATCGCTCAGGCCTGTGATTTAGACACGCCTAACAGTAAAGCATATTGCAGAACAACGTTGACATACATTTGCAATTCCTTTTTCTACGGCCGCTTTAAAGGTGATATTTTGTATATTGGTAAGGAAGATGTAGCTCCAATTTTGTATATTGGTAAGAAAGATGTAGCTGATCCAACTCATATGTTGGTCCATGTAATAACTCAAACTTTGTCTAATCTTTTTTCTATTGATACATGCAATTAGTTTTGAGAATAATTATAGACAAATTTGTTTTGTTTATTGTGAAAATGTTCGCCGCAGATAGTACCAGAGATGGAGTTAGGAAGAGGCGTGCAGATGTAGTTGCCCCCATTGGACTTTCTTTATATAGGAAATTTATCGTGTATTTTTATCCCTGCTATTTCTAAAAATTTATCCCCATTTAAATATTATTATCTTTTTTATATGTCCATTAATTTAAAACATTTTTTTAGGTATTAATCATGAGTTTCCTGAGAGGGCGGCCCGCACTATTGGCAGTTTGGTACCTTTAAGCTTTTTTACCACATCCACCCAGACTAATCTCATCCGAGGCTTAGTCACAGTTAAAGCTCCTCACCTCTCTCCGTGAGTGTATTGAATGAGGATCGAATGCAAAAGTCTTCCCACTCAAGCAACCTGTGTTACCAACTGCGCCACAACCTGTGGATAATTTATATAAAACATTTTTATTTATAACTATTTTGGATATGTACCTACATAGTTGTCAATTAATAAAGTGATTCAAAGCCAATTATGACATATATAATTAAGCAAACTCGGACAATTATATCATAAATTAAGAACATATAGTCGTACAAAACATTCAGGTAAAAGAGGAGAAAATAAAAAGAGCTAGAATATGAAAATCTACTGAAGTTGCAAAAATCTCATTCTACTATTTACAAAATGGGATCAATTATATAGCATGATCTGAATCCTTGATTTCTTCCATGAAAAGAAAAATAATCCATAATATTGCATATATCATCAATAGTCAATAGTGATGATGAATATTGGAATTAATTGGAAGGTACATGGTAGTATTTTCCCTTACACATGCACCTATAAACAACCGGGCAGGACTCTGCAATGGAGCACTTGAAGCTCACCATAACCCTCTTGCATGGAAAACAAGCTCCACATGCATGGGAACAATCCGGCAAGCTTGATCCAGTCGGGTACAATTCCATTCCATTTTCTTCCTGGACTTCGTCCTACATACGTTTCCCAAACACATAGTGTAATAAGAATAACAAACGAATATGAAAGACTAATTAAGTGCACAACGTTACAAAAAACAATAAAGTATGCAAAACATAGTTTTGTACGAGTCTTGTCATTTTGCTAGAGCTCGTTTTTTAATCAAGCAAGTAAGCAAGTTAATATTATGCAGTCGTGCAGAAACAAATTTAAAATTTTATGAGTATACCCGTTGACAATGGGGAGGCCAAGATTTTTTTCAAAAGGAGACCTAAATAACTTTTTTGAGACATTAAGATTTGGACAAATTTTGTTTGTTTGTTCTCACTTTTGTAAATAGAGTGTTTTTTGTTTGTTTTTTTTTTTTGGCAAAAGCAGGATTGAAACATAAATTGTTTGGTTATAGGGACAAGCCGCGGCTTCGCATACACTAATGATAATATTTGATTAATCGACACATATTATATGACGTTTTCGGATGATGACACGGGACTACCACAATCAACCACCCGCTCCACCACTTCCCGTTGAATGGGATGCTTAAACAGTTTCATTAACATTGCATTTGATGTCGTTGAAAGTTGTATAAAATGGAAATGAAAAACTCTTTCACTCATATGTATTAGTGATTATCAAACAAACCTTAAAATGCATAACTTCATCTTTGATATCTCCAGGAAAGTCCTTCGAAGCATCTATCAAATATCATGAAATAGATGAGTATTTAGCACTATATATGTATGTATGTATACACACACACACACACACACACACACATATATATATATATAGCAAATTAGACAATAAAATAAATGATAAGTTGTGTGTTTTGCACTTACAATGATGAGGCAGCCTGAGGCTGTTGCAAACCATGAGTTGCATGAAAAAGAGAAGAGCAAAAATGAAAGATCCAAAAGACAAGTAGTTCTTCATATTCTTCTTCTTGTTGTTGTCTTGTTGTGTTAGCTTGATCTCTTCTTGCTAAGCTTTCACACAAACAAAGAGAGGCTTGAAATGTGAAGAGATGGATGTTTCATTAGAAAAGGTATTGAAGCAAAAGAGAAGACTAGTGTTTTGGTGCATGGTGAAAGTTGGGTCCTATATATATATTAATAACAAGAGAGAGAGAGAGAGAGAGAGAGAGTAATGACCAATACCTGCAATGCTTAGGGCTTCACATGATTCATGGCTATCCTTTAAGGTTTCACATGTCTTCATGAGTGTCACTCTCAACCAATGAACAAAATTTACATGATATCAATACCCTAAATTTAAGATATGCTTTAAAAATACCAAATAGATTTTTATAAGAAAATTTTACACAACTCTATGCTGTGCCCATGACAAAGATATTTTATGAAAACATTACTTGGCATTGGCAAGTTTGAAATTTGAATTCAACACTGTGATCATATGACTTCTTTTACTACTCCAATTAATGATCATGCCATTTATGTTCTACCACTAGCTTCGTATGCCATTCTCTTGCTCATTAATTTTATTTTGCATGCTACCTGATTTTCGTGCGGGTGTGTCAGACCAATGCTGTTTTTAATTTCTTTTTGTTTTATTTGTCATTCCCTTAGAATGGGAAAACAAACCTCCAATAGTCTTGATCAATTGGTAATGAGTGAGTTGTTCCAATTTCATTTGAGGTTTCGAGTTTGAGTTTCAAAAAATATAGTTGTATTAAAATTTAGTAGGGAGAATTTTTTTGTCTTTGTGGTCCTACACAACTTGAATGAGGATTAATGTAAGTGAAGTATGACTTAAAAGTGGTGATTGGAGGCCCATTTCGAAAACCTCAAAGTTTAAAGGAAAAAAAAAAAAACTGAAAAACTTGAAATCAGCTTTGTTATAATATCAACGATCAAAATTCATGATATCATACCACTAGTTGTTAAATGAGAGCTTCCACGTAAATTAAGAATTCTGATAGTTTCATATGCTAAAACTTGTTCTTTATATAAAGTTGTTCCTTATCTTGCTCATATCCCAACTTCTTTTATCATGAACTAGAAGACATTGGACCCTATCCTCAATATTAAATTGAGAAAACTACACTGTACTTGACACATTTTACACTTTGATTCTCTCCACTTTAGTTCATTACTATTGACTACCCTATACTACGTCACATTTTTACCCGCCCAATTTTTCATCAATTTTTCCGTTTGATGTGTCAAAAAGAACAAAACACCTCTCTTCTTCTCTCTACTCGCGAGCACGAAGGAGCGTTGCCTCTGTTCTCGCCGAAAACGAAGGAGGCAACCGCCTCTGTTCTCGATCAACGGCATCAATCTTTGACAGCAAAAATCTCGACGACACTGGCGTTCCTTGCTCCTTGCTCCTTGCTCAAATTGACGTGTCGTTCCTCCTCCTCGCTGGTGCACCTCGAAGCTTCATGGCGGTCAGGTGACAATGTCGGATTTGGACGACGGTGGAGCAGCACGACCTCCGGCGACTTTGGCTCACCACAAATTAATTTGTAATTGTTTTTTTTATTTTTTTGGTAATTTTGGTAGAAAAAAAGAAGAAGTAATTTTTGGTCCATTTTATGTAAATTTTCTGTACCATATCTATAAACTGATTAAGGGTATGGATTTGTGTTTGACTGATTAAGGGTTTGGATTTGTGTTTTTTAATCATTTTAAAAGTTGATATAATTTTGTAAAAACAAAATGTACCAAAAGAAAAATCTCGCCGGAAAATGGAGTCGGAAACCTTTGAAGTTTCCGGCGACGCTATGAATATTCCGGCGAAGCATGATGAACATGTTCTTGATGAAGAAGAAGGGTAATATAGTGAAGGACAATTTTGGAATTTCAAAAAAAATATTGGTCATGTATTGGACACATAATTAAATTTTTGGAATATTCTGTTAACTTTATGTGTAATTTTCCCTATGAAATTTCATTGAATCATCCCAATTAATTTTATGATTACCCACCCAGGTATCCTCAAAGATCCCAACCTCAGTGAGGGAGCAATTATAGTTCTCAGAGTGGAGCTCTCTAGTGAGGGAGTGTGTGTCTCAGTGGGGGAGAGAGGTGGCTTATGCATGCTACAATGTTGAATGTAACAGTAACTCTTCACATTTCCATTTGTGTTCCTTTCCCATGTAGTAATCATTGTTAGGTTTCCAAGTTTACAAGCAATGATGTGAAAACCGGATCGGACCGGCCGAGTCGACCGGTCCGGGTGATATACTAATCGGTCATAAGGTCAAAACTCGGTCAACTCCGGTACGTAAAAACCGGTGACAGAAAATGTTGGGTTGACTGGTTTTTCAATTTTTGGCTTGGGTTTATGGGTTTTCTCTGTTTTGGGCTTAGTTATTATCATTAAAAATTCGCGGTGAGCTGACCGGTTCGTGTTTCGGTTCAGTTTTTAAAACATTGTTTAGCAGTTGCCCAGGGCCCACCTGGATTTGGCGTCGGGTACCGGATCGGTTCATGTCGAGCTCACCTAGCTCGAGTTCTCCCACCAGAAATGGGATAGGGTTGAGCTTCTCGATTTATTCTTTCTCGTCATTTCAGTCTTGTCACCAAATTATTGAAGATCATAATGGGCTTATTTGCCTAGGGGTTGCTCCAAGAGCTGTGGAAGTTATTTCGTTGGAAGAGGATTCTGAGAATGAAGTGTGGTTCTTTCATCGGGAAGTGACGATCAGGATTCAAAGGTGGAGGGAGCTTGAGGGGCTAGTTTCCCTAACTTCCATTCTGCATTGGAGGAGGATTCGTCTCGAGCCCCCTTTGCTGGCCATGGTTGCAGAACGCTAGGGCTTGTGGTGAGTCCCCTATCAAGGAGCAGTCGGAAAAGAATGGAGGAGAGCAAAAAAGTGAGGAATCAATATTTACAGAGGTGCGAGCTGATTTCAGGGAAATGACCAAAGTAGTTCCAGGGCCTAAAGCTAAGCTGGGGAGAAAGTTTGCCATGAGAAAAACATGATGGTGGGATCTGAGGAGGAGCAGAGGGAGGAATTCAACAAATACCTCCAACATGAAGTAAGATGGGAGGTTTCGGAAAAGGTAGCTTCGAGAGTTGAGTCCTCTCCCACCTTTCCTGTTTGGGCTGAGAACGTGAATGTTGCGTGGCTCTAGGAAGAGAGTTGCATCAAAGCCGGAAGGGTCAGATTCGGGGAAAAGAATAAGGGAGCTTGCTACCTAATTCGACTAAAATACAATATTGATGTATGTGGTCCAGTGGTAAGGATATTTTGAATATGCTACCTAATTTGACTAAAATATTTTGTAAATGGGAAAATAGACGGGTTGTGTCCCATAATCTAGCTCATTTAGGTCGAAATGGCTTTTGTAAAATCTTGACATCTCTTGCTATATATATACATATATATATATATATAATCTACGCTATCAAAAAGAAAAAAAAAAAATCTCAATCTCTTTACCATTACCTATCTTCCATTTCACATTATCTAACACCAAATCTCTTCCAACACACAAGCACTTCCAAATTCAGAATTGATCAGAGGTGTTCCTACTCTAAATGTTGTGTGGCCTGTATCTTCTGAGAGTGTTGAGGCTAAAGAATCATTCAAAAACCGAAGGTCCTATAATTCCCTAGAACGTTTGATAAAACATTGCATGATAGCCTCTTGACTTGGGGCTTTATGACTACCCATCTCACAACCAGCTCTCTTCAAATCCTCATACAAAATGGGACACCTCAGAAACCTCACTTGATCTTCATATAGTTTCCTAGAGATGTTACTAGACAGGACGTCTCCTAGCAAGATCTAATGGAATAAAGCTTTTAGTGGAAAAGGTTTTGGCAAGCCCCAATCCTAAAGAAATTGAAGATTTTTACTTAGAGATGTATGAAAAATGCTCTACCTACTCCAAGGAATTTTATTGTTTTAGAGTGATGAATATGAAGGAATCTGGAATATGCTCCATATTCTCTTCTGTTGTAGGGACAAAGATAGAGCATGATTTGCTTCTTCCCTTTCTCTCAAGGAAGTAAATGGTGTGTCATTTGAAAGCCTACTATCTGCTTGTCTCCCTACAGAACGAATTTAGTAAGAGTATATCATGGGGGCCTCTCGCTAATCTTCTAGTTTTGGCCTTTGAAATATAGAAAGCGAGAAATAGGTTCATCTTTGAAGGGAAAGATAGTAGTTGGACTGGTATTGTTGAGTCTTCAAGGATTAACTTGGAATGGATTAGTAGAGCTATGTCTAAAAGATTGCGACAAAAGAATGGTAACCCTTCACGGGAAGCCATGAAAAGAGTGGAAGATATTGGGAGACTAAAATTACTGAGGAATCAATCACTCTTCATTTGTGATGGCGCCTTCAAGGATAACGTTAGTGGAATAGAGTGGGAGATGGTGTCAGCAGAAGGGGAAGTAATAGCAAGACTGTGTAGACCCATATAAGACACTTCACCCTACCATGATGAATTAGATGATACATTATTTGCATTAACCTTTGCTAAACATTGTAATCTTCAACATATTAATATCTTTTGTGACTCGTTGAATGTTTACAGGGATTTATATCACCTGCATTTTAAGGAGGTGGAGGCGTGGTACAACGGAGAAAAGGAAGTTTGTATCTAGTTTTCCTGATATTTTTTATAAACAGGCTATCAGACGGATTGTGTCTGGAACTCATGAATTAGCCCAGTTAAGAAAAAGGGATTTTGTAAAGCTTGGACCGTGTTTTCTAATATACAAGTATTTTCCTTTATAAAATAAATGAACAATAATCATACAGCCATAAGAATACACGTGGCTTGTTCTCTATTTGTTGCACTTTGTTTTTGTTTTGTTTTTGTTTTTTCTATTGAAACAATCGGTACAAGAATATCAAACTCTCCATCAATTTGATAGATTCGTTGGACCAAATTATGAACATATGTTACCATATCTCATTTAGAGACTTATATGACAGTCCAATTATTAAAAACACTTCGTTGAGTCAATTTGCTTCAAAATACAATATTGATGTATGTGTAAAAAAGTGATGGCATGGAAAATAAATGAAAGTGTTGATAGAGGTAGGCAGATAAATATGGGAGAAGGTAGGTTTAATTGGTGGTGGGTCATTCAATATGAAAATGTCATGAAATTATTTATTACTTCCATCCCTAATTTATTGTCTTCCCATGTTTCCCATTTCAATTTTTCATGCCTCATTTAAACCATAAACTTGCACATACATACAGCTACAACTAATAAATAGACCATCAACCAGGCAAATTTACAGAAAACGTTTAATACCCTTGATCAATATGTTTGTTTCGGATAAATTAAAACCTCAATACATGTATCCGTATAGTTTTTGCTTATTGGAACTTCGCTATCTCAAATACGCTAGCAGTTTTATCAATCGAAGCAGAAACAAGAAAGTCTCGATTAGCAGATACTGAAAGAGATAGAAGGGGACCCACATGTCCATCGAAGGTTCTCACACAATTGCCAGAAAGACAATCCCAGATTCGTACTTTCCCATCCAGACAGCCAGGTTGAATATACCGCGACACACCTAGCCATGCCAGGCAACTCACTTCGTCCTGCCAAATACAAGGAATTCAAATGAATGTCGATGACATGTATATATAACGTGTGCATCTGGTGTTAGATTCAGTCAAATCAAAGACAAACCTCGTGGTCACACGTGCAACGGACTAATGAATGTTGGATATCCCATATTATAAGTTTCTTGTCCTTGCATCCAGTTGCCACCCAAGGAGAGCTGTCATGCCAAAATTTTAAGATCAGAAGCTATGGTAGGTCATAATATCAATAATTAAATGTTCCACGTACAAAAGGTTGAAAGCGATATAGCACCTATTCGTCTTCTGTACTTGTTTTAAGAAAAAAAAATCAAAACAATTTCTCTACGAGTAAATTGGTTGCATTGAAGATAAGTGCCAAAAATACTGAATAGAATCTTAAATAAATTACAAATTATTGTTGCAAGATGTCAAGGGGCAGTGAAATCAAACACAGTTACTATTCACTTATATAAAAATGTTCAGCAAGTTAATAACAGTGAATACTAAAAGGTGTTTTAGCTAACTCTATCAGGCCTGAAATTAACAGTATATCATTCCATATCTCAAACCGTCAACAATTTTCTATAATCTATACCTTGCAATAACATCTTCACCTTCTTCTAATGAATAAAACACATCTCCGACAATCCCATTTAAAAACCAAATTATGATTTATGAAACAAATCGGTTATAGCAGACTATCTATCTATTTATTTACTGAGATCAAGCACACAATTGTGATTTCAGAGATTGTGCTTAGTTAGATAATTATAAATAAATAAAAGCAACAGAGAATTGTTTGCTAATGCAAAACAGGTTAGACTCAACACCTATTGTACAGTAGGTGTACCTTAGAAGCTAAAAGCCTAAAACCCAAACCACAACTTTTGAATTCATAGAGGTTTAAACCCAAACCCCAACCATTAGCTAACATTGAGAGAGAGAGAGAGAGAGAGAGAGAGAGAGAGAGAGAGTAAACCTACCTGGGTGCAATTCCAATACATTCAATCGAATCTGAGTGAGCAGTGAGCGAACTAACAACCTGTAGATTGGAACATACAAGTATATTACAAAGCACAGAAGAAGAAAAATAACTCTGTCGATGACAATCCCTTTAATCATTACAGATTTAGAAGCATTTTTTGCAACATCCAAGTTTGCCTGCTGTGTGATTTGGTCTTTGAGTGCTAATTGTAGTTTAACATTACGCTTAGAGTTGTTTTAGCATTGCAATGTGAACCATAGTACGTCTGCCACTGGGAGGATGGTATTAAATAATCAAGGTCTGCCATGGCTATGTAGCATCTCCAACATGAGGTGGTGGGATTAGCCAAGCGTTAATGTCTCAAAGATATCACGGTTTAAATTATGCTATTAAAAATGGTGGTGGCATTGGCATGTTTTAGCTATGAAAAATATTCTTCAGAGATGGTGATGGGTTTTGATGAAATTTTGCTCTGAAATATACTCTTATAAGAGAGAAGTTGATGGGATTAATGTTTTGCAACAATAACACCACTAAAAGTAAATGGGTGATCAGATATGGCAACAATACAGTTTCGTGGCACAGAGCAGGATTTTAAGGTGAAGATTTACAGCAAGTTTTGAGGATAAAGAGTGCCCTTTTGGGGAGCAATAATTATTTGTGTTGTGTGACTTGTAAATGTGATTTGGAGAGAGGGAGAAATGTGACACGCTTTCCATGTTAGAGTAAAACAACTCTAGGGTTGAAATTTCTGCATCTAACGAATTAAAACCACCCAATCAAAACTATACAGAATAGGAGCGGGTAAAAGAAATGAGCTCCTCCGATCATTTTCCTTTTGTTAATGTTATTTGGGATGCATGTGTTCCTTTCTACGTTAAAACAATTACTTGGACTTTGGTTCTGAACAAGAGAAGTAATGTAAATTTGCTGCAGACCAAATAAAGCTCTTAGCCATTTTCTTAGGTGAGACAAAATGCATCTGTTCTTAAATTGTCGTGCTGAAAAACTTTTATGTTTCAAACTCCAGTTATTAAGGGCTTCATATGTCTAGTCATCAACTGTGAGGAATTGTCATGCATTAAATTGTTCTGTTTTGGCAACAAAAAAAAAAAGAATAATATAACTTTTAGGATCAATTTACTAGTGTTGAACTGTTAATCTTTTGGGGGAAAGGAGTATCTTTCTTGTATCTCTTTGGTCTACACTCTACAGCTCCAGGATTATTTAGGGGTAAACCATATATAAATATTCAAAGGATTATATGGTTGTATTGATGTAGTCGGTCTCTGCTGTTCTCTTTGAGAGGGTATCTTCCACTCTTCTACGGATTGTCTATCTATGTTAGTAATGTAATTTCTCCTTTAGTTAGATTTCTTTTATTTTCAAATAATATACAGCGGAAGGTGTTCTATACATAAATCATTTTCAAAAATTGTATTTTCAAGAAACCAATAAAAAAATTCATTTCCTTTTTTCTTTCAAAAAAGTAATATCTATATGGTACTGAGTTAACATGAAAAATACAGATCCTAAGCCTTTGATGAACACAGCTACACAAACAATGTGAAATCAATAAACCATGTGAAAGCAAATTTATATAATTGTGAGACTGCAACAAAAATCCATACCTTTCCACTTGCTATACTCACGATATGAACTGAACCATCACTTGAACCAGTAAGGGCAAGAGTTGAATCAGAGCTTATCGCCATGCATGTCAGTCCTTGGTCGTTATGATATGGATGAACTAGGGAGGTTAAACACCATGTCAAGATGTTAAACAACGATCTAAAAGATCACTAGGATAAAAACAATTGTCTTTACTTTGAGAGTTTTCCAAATGTTTAATTATCATTGAACTTACCAACCATGCATCAGTAAAATGGTTGACACACACACACAGGATGCTCTTGTATACAATTTTAATATAGAATATCTCTCTTTTTTTCTTTTCTTTTTTAGTTTTATTAATTTGATTATAATAACAATAATCAAACCATAATTTCCCTAACAATATTGGGGTCAGTTTCACGAATCCTTTAACATAACAAATTAGGGTGAATTTGGCTATTAGAATAATGCTATTCAAAGTCTTACATTTGCAACACACTCAGGCTATTGATACTAGTTTAACTGGACAATATAATGCCCCTACCAAAAAAAAAAAAAAACTCTATACAAAAGTTTGGTTTCTTTTGTAGTTTTGTTCATCATACAAATACAACCAACAGTTATGCTTCTTTTGTGCCATTATATAGAGTAGCTTTATCCAGTTTTGATCATTCGAGACTAGACAGATTCTCTCAAGTGCTAACAATAGCCATTGCTTCAAGGATTAAAAGTTTACCCGTCAATTATATCTTAAACTGCAAGCATATAAAGCTTCTAATGACTTTAAAAATAGTGCTATCTATATTCCTATATGCCACCAAAATTTAGAAATTCTAACCAAGCCAATAATCATAATTTCAAGCTGGATTTCTAACATCATTCTTTTCAAGCTTGAAACTAAAATAAGTTTGATGGGAATACAAAACATAAATTTTCAACAGAAAGCTCATACCTCTTACAACACAACTAGCCTGACCATTTCTTGGATTCCAAATCCTCAAAGTTGCATCAAGGGAGCCAATACAAATCGTTTACCTAGCACCACCAGGAAAATGGAAAAAATATGCAGTTAAATTTATACATTAAAAACACATAATAATATAAATAAAAAAATAGAGCACCATGTAAAATAGCAGTTTAGTACCATCAGGGGTAAAATCACCACAGGTCACAGTTCTAGCATGACCTGTGAACATATTAAGATATGTGCCTTTGTCGGCATTCCACATCCAAACACTGCCATCCTCTGCATCAGCTAAAACCAGGTGTCCATTTGGGTGCCATTTTACCCACTGAGCATTAACATAAATGAAGCTTGATTAGAGTCATGAATTAACGATAAAATAACAGGAAAATGCAAAAGACTGGGTGATTGCACCTCAATACCATCTCCAGGACCTTCAAGTTTACATTTAAGGCTCTCAGCAAATACGTCCCAAATTTGAATAACTCCATCAGAGTCTCCAGATGCAAGCAATTGCCCATCGGCACTGAAGGCTAAATGAGACACTGAGTCCTTGTGACCTACACAAACATTTCTGAGCAGCTTAATTGTATAATCAGGAGAAATTCATAAGAGACAAGTAATTCCTATAGCAAATGGGAGAAGCACAGTAGTTAGGTTTCAATAAGAAAAAAAAACGTACTCTCTCCATCCCAAATTAAGTGTTTTGCTTTCTATTTTGAGAAAAACTAAGGAGAAGTAAGTTAGCTTTGTATATTTTCTCTTTTATCTCCTTACACATGTGTACTAACAAACTTAAGGGATAGTAACAAACTAATTATAGGGACATAATTGATAATTTAGGCATAACTAACTTCCTAAAAAGAAAATAAGACCCTTATTTTGGGACAGAGAGAATATAAAATTAGAAGCATTCAATTACTAGCAACAGGAAAATCAATAATGCGCTCACATGCCTTGTAGCTCAAAAGCCCAATTTCTTTGACCAATCAACCAAAGGAAACCTTTGTCATCTCCCCCTCCGGTTGCCACTAGTGTTGCATCTGTTGGACTACATGCAACTGCGTAGACTTCATCTGTGTATGGGAAAAAGGAAGGAGAAATGCTTCAGCAAAAATTAGCCAAAAATGTAACACCTAGCATATTTCAATCGTAGGATAAAGACTAAAAAGAATTGGCAACCAAACACTGATGGGTATAACAGTAGAAGAGCAATATTAAAACGATGAGGACCTAGGAACCTCAGTTCTAGGCCACATCTGCATAATAAGATGGATGTGAGTGTAATTTACAAAGACTCAATCAGTAATCAAACTTCATGAAGTACAAGAAAGTTATAAGAAGGTTTGAGAGTCTAAATAATCTAACAATTTCAAATTCTTCCGAAGGGGAAGATTCTATGATCTTTGAAGGGGTGAAAATAATATAGAATGCAGAGAATAACATTTAGTAAAACCATATATTAACTTCACTGTTTCCCCTAAGAAATCAGACAAAAACAGCATCAAACCAATGTCCTAATAATGAGTTCAATTAAACCAATATCTTCATGATCAAATTCAGCAAAAATGTAAGAAAGTAAAGGTTGAAGTCTCACCCTTGTGGCCTATGAATGTGTGCACTGAATCATCTTTTTCGTCTGATACCAGCAAAGCAAAGCAATCCAATTAGCGCAACATACATTATAATCTATAATCTAATCAGAAGTAAAAAAGCATACTGCCTCCATCCCATACGTATACCGTTGATGTCATCATCAGAAGCAACACCGTAGTCGTGGTCGTCGTCGTCGCCGCTTGCATCGGGAAGATCTGTAAACAAAAGAAAATGAGATTTAACAAAAACGGTGAGAGCAAGGAGAAGGAGGATCGAGGAAGTTACCTTCATCGTCGACGGTGAATTCATGGAGGATATCAGAATCGCCAATGAAAACCCCGCCCACGTCACCGTCTTCGTTGTTGTGAATAGTCATTGGTGGGCGTTTTGTATCAGAAACTCCAAGCGAAGATTACAGGACTGAGGAACACAGGGTTTAGCAAGGGTTTTAGGCTGTGATGCCTCAGCGGTTAGGACCTCCCACTTTGGACTACGCAATTGGTACTTGGGCCTGTTAGAGAAACATGTGGTTTCTGTTAGTTGGACCTACAACAGAAAGCACACAAAATAAACTAGATTCATATTTTTTCTTTTTTTTTTTAGCTTGAAAGATTGACTGTTATTGAAAGAAAACAACAAAACTTACAACAGAAATCCTACGCACTAACGAGCTTACAATAGAAATCCTACCAACTAAGCACCAAATTAAATAGAAAGGAAAAACAATTCAAACCAACGGAGGTCAACCTAACAGGAAAAGGTAAGCACACATGTAACCAATGGGGCACCTAAATCAAACCAAGGCCCTGAGGCAAGCCTATTTCCCCCCCGGTCTGCCCAACTAATGTCGAACGTGCCGCACTTTTCTCACCACAATTTGAATCAAACCAAAAGCTACTAATCGACTCTGGAACCTGATTCTACCCTAAGAGTCGTTGAATCTCTCCATCAACCCTTGCCCGGCTCGCTGACCGACCACTTCCATCCACCGCCCCGCCATCCTGGCCCGTGGACTGAACAGTCTTATCAACCGGCCGACCATCTTCTCTCGACGCTACTCCTCTCTTCCTCTTGAAAACTATCACCGCCCTCTGACCTATCTCTTGGACATCCAATAAAGTCGGGGTAACCGGCGCAACTTCCACCTTCTTATCCGAAACCCACGGTTGATCCAAACCAGATCAGATTGAACTGGTCCAATGTTAGAACGTTTTCCTTTTGGTGTTACCAAGAACGCCCCATACACCCTCTCCGGATCATGCCCAACAGAAGCCTTAAGAAGGGCACAATCCCTCTCAATGTGAACTAACCGGCCACATAAATACCAGAATGTCGGGTTTCGCTCGTACTGGTAGTGAATGACGCGACTTATCACGCTTTCTATCTCCATCCTGGCATTCCTCCGCAACAGCTTCCTTGTGTCCATACACACCCTAATCCAAGCGTAAGACCCCCAACCTCCCTGAAAATTCAAGAGTCCGTTTTAACAAACAGGCTGATCGCCCCCCAGATCCGCACACACCTTTTCAGTCAGGTACCTCAGCGGGATACCCCTCACTTGTACCCACATGTCCAACATGTGGAGGTCTACCTCATACGGATTAATCATAACCCAGATTTGCTCCAAAATGAGGGCTTTCCCGTTGTACAGCCACGGTTCCTAGTCTCTTACCCGAGTTACGTCATTTGCATCATAAAATTCGAAAACAAAATGAGTGCTTTTGTCCGGCCTTGGAGTAGGGGTAAAAAAGCTCCTTTTTGTTACCCCCTTCCAAAGGCGCCACATCCAGGCTGTGATCTGTTGCATGCTTCCCATATTCACTGGATAATTCGTCCAACCGTACTCCGCCTCTCGTGGCAGTCGATGTCTCCAACTGTCCAGATCTGATCCGTCGGAGACAAGATCCCTGTTCGTTTGCCCTTCGTCCACTGACCCGCCGACCTCCCCATCGTCCTCTACCTCCACGAAGAGTTCTGGCGTAGGGTCAATTTGGGGGAGTCGCGAGTCTTTTCATCGCCGAGATACTCCACCACGAAAGGCGAGGAGAGCGACCGGAGAATCGTAATTTTGTTCTCCAGAGACTCAATTTGACGGATAAATCATCATTGTTTGATCTATTGAAGGCAAGATTAACGGCGCCAAAAAAGCCTCTACCTGTGCACCTTCCTCCGCCGTCATCGTTAGAGATACTTCCCGTCGAGCTCTCTTGAGGCAAACAAGGAAAAACATCCTCTTTAGTCCCGAACTATCCAATTTGTTCATATATAGTTGTTCCGTAGAGGCCCAAAAATGAAAATTTTGTTTCGTCATGGTCTCTACCGTCAACTTTTTAACAGTTTTCGTTAACATGCACTGATGTGTCAATTTTTAAGAATAAATTAATAATATTTAGTGTTCAATTACCATTAAGTCCTCCAACTTTTTTCAAATTTATAAAACAATGCCATTAGATTTTTTATTCTCTCCTCTCTATTTCCAGCACATCTGCTCGTCAGAGCCGATTCCAATTTCGACGGTGATGAGACCCAGTGTTAGGTCGATTCATAT
>JAYMTA010000765.1:0-24427 GCA_036897625.1 Pelargonium cotyledonis
TTGTTTTATGCGTTTGTTTTCGTTTTGTTAGTCTTCTCTCTATCACCTTATTGTACTTATCTTTCTTGAAATATTATCATTTCTTTTCGGTAAAAAAAAAAAAAAAAAGTGTAAATATGTAATTAGTGATTTAGGCTCGTTATTAGCATATTTGTCTAATTGTTAATCGCTTCCCTTAATTGCTGGATATTTGGTGGGACCCATTCTCTATCATCATCTTCAATAGCGATATCACATTCACAAACGTACGTTACAGAAACGCAATCACTGGACGGACCTCACCGGACCCGATAGTAAAACAGAAATAAGCCATCTCTCCTTCTTTTGTCCTCTAGATCATCAATCTGACCTACAAATCCATTTCCAACTGGATCAGAACTCGAATTCTACGTTTTTGTTTTCGTACAGAGTTCGCCCAATTTACATGGACTGATTCATCATACGACTCACCGAGTTAGGGTTCCATCGAATTCGGCCATCCAAGATGTCAGTAACAGCCACCACGACGAGGGCCAGGTCTCCGAACCGATCCCCCGACGACATCATCGATACGACGCCGTTACTTGGTAGTTCCGGGGGGTCCCGAGGGGAGACCAGTCCGGGACGCCGATTGGGCCACCGCCAGAGCCTGCGCGAGGCAGCGCGGTTCCTGCGTCGGGCCAGCAGCCGCCGGATGATGCGCGAGCCATCGATGCTGGTTCGAGAGACCGCAGCGGAGCAGTTGGAGGAGAGGCAGAGTGATTGGGCGTATTCCAAGCCGGTGGTGGTTCTCGATATCATTTGGAACTTTGCATTCGTGGTGGTCGCGGCGGCGGTTTTGTTTATTAGCCGGAACGAGACGCCTACCATGCCTTTGAGGCTGTGGATCGTCGGTTATGCTCTGCAGTGCGTACTGCATATGGTGTGTGTCTGTGTCGAGTTTAGGCGGAGGAGGCAACGTCCCTCAGGGTATAATTCGGTGGAGGAAGGAGTGGGAAGTGGTGATAATTTGAGTTCAGGGTCGAGGGAAGAGTCGGGGCAGTATGTGTCACTGTCTCAAATGGAAGAGGAGGGTACCAGGTACGTTTAAATCATAGTTTTTAGATCAATTCACCTCAGCATTTGTTGTTAATTTTGGTCCTTTTGCCTAATTACAATGAAAAAATTTGCATGGCCATAGTTAACAACATAAACAGAAGAATATGTCATAGGAATTGTGATGTTTAGCTTGATATTGGTTCCATATTTATGTTCATGATAGCTGTTGACAAATTTTGATATCCCTTGTCCCTAATTCTCTTTGAAGTGAGTATGGCGCCACAATGATTAGTAGTTCAGTTAATCTCAGTATACTTTGATCTAAATGATCATTTATTTGTTGATGGAATTGATTTTCTTTTTATAGGATGAGGGTTTCTTTGCATTTGCTTCTCGTAAAAGACAACAAAAAGTTTTCTGCTCATCTGAATCTAATAATTATCTTTGGTTTAAGATAAGGAAATTGAAATGGAATGATCATCTGTTAAGTGTTGATTTGTCATATACTATAGCAAACTAAATAGATGTTTTAGGTATCCCTTCTGTATTAACTATTAAGCAATGATATGATGATTAAGTCTCCAGCTTCACACTTTTTTTTTTGGGAAACCAAGTTTGACAAATTCAATGAATGATAATAATTATGTTCATATAAATGAAGATTTTTTTATTCTAATTTTATTTTTAACGAGTTATGAATAATGTATTGTAGGGGAAGCCTTTTCTTGTCAGTATGGTGTATTTTAACTCATTCCACCTGATTTACTATACACAAGGATTTTATGTTAGTTTGTTTTTGTATCGATTTGCTCATCATTTTTACTTCTATTTGCTCAGCAGTATAGCCAAGCATCTGGAATCCGCAAACACTATGTTTTCATTTATTTGGTGGATTATTGGTTTCTACTGGGTATCAGCAGGTGGCCAGCCTTTGGCACGTGGCTCCCCGCAGCTTTACTGGTTTGGTTCTGACTTTCATAACTTGAAGATTTGTTATGGAACATTATTTCCAATCTCGTCTTACTTACCATTGTCAATTTCTTGTGCAGGCTTTGTATAATTTTCTTGGGTTTTGATGTGTTCTTTGTCGTTTTTTGTGTTGCCCTGGCATGCGTCATTGGCATCGCTGTCTGCTGTTGTCTTCCATGTATAATTGCAATATTATATGCTGTGGCAGATCAGGTATCTCTCCCACTATACGGCATGTTATTCACCTGATTTTTCAATAATGTTTTTTTTATCTAATCATTATCATTGTCGGGTTTACTTCTACATACCGGTTATTTATGTCAATACTAGCTAAGGAGTACGTACTGGATTTGTTTATTCTTTGATGTTTAAATTGAGCTGAAATTGAAACCTGAGACTAAGCTCACTAAGCACGGTTAGACGGAGCCACCTTTTGAAGTTGTAAGAAGTAAGATATTGATTAGTTGATGATTTTCTAGTTGGCTGAAAGTTACAAAAATAGAATTGGAGTTTTCAGAATATTTTGAGAGAGTCAGGTCCTTTTCATACGCTTCTTTAAATGCGTGTTCATCTCAATGCCTCTTTAATATAGCCTTTTTCCTTCTACTTGTCTATTGCCTTAAAATTGAGATCATGTCGTAGATATGGTGCATGAATTGAAAACAATGTTCATGTGTAGAAAAGGGAGACTTCTTAGTATCTTACTGAGGCTTTGTGCTTGAGATATATGGATGATACGTGAAGCTAAATTAGAAATTTGAACATTACTGGAGGAGAAAGACCATTGAATGATTCTTGAACAATCTTTTGTTTCAAAGCTGAAGGAGTAAGGTATTTCAAAGGCATGCTATCTGAGTTAAATTGTGAGAAAAATGTACCTCGAAGCCATGTGTTGCTGACATGGATGATACATGAAGCTAAACTAGAAACGTGAACATTATAGGAGCAGAAAGGCCATTGAATGATTCTTGAACAGTCTGGGTTTAAATGAAGTAGTGAGGTAATGAAGGGGGTGCTCAGATGAGTTAAATTGGAGAAAAATGCACCTAGAAGCCATGTGCAGGTTCCTTATGGGATATAAAGCAACTGGATTTTGTTTACTCAAGTGAATGCAATTCCTTTCATGATTCATGCAGGCTTTACCTTCTAAATAGGTTCTGTACGGTGAAGATGCTAACTGCATGTGTTTGACTTTTATGTTGTATCTTGGTCATGATCTTTCATGGTTTTGTTGATTTCAAAGAGAGAAGATAATATGGTCACATGCATTCCACACTCCGCAAAATTGAACTTTTGTGGGCCTTAAATTTGGTGTGGGAGTAGAGACTATATCGGTGAAGTTGATGTCTTAATGATTGGTTTATTAACCAGATGCATCCTTCATACACACTCAGTGTGTCAAGCAATTATCTTTCTTATTGTCACTTGTCAGTATAATGTAGTCAATCTTATTTTTTCAATGGTTGGTTTTTACTGTTACCCATCATTCAGCTGCTTATAGTGTGTTGATTAGTACGATCTGGTCAAAATTTCCAACTGTTTGATTCATAGTTGCTACCTGGGAGTTGGCAGTAAAATTTGTTCAGCAGGAACAAATTTATGAAGTTAAAGTTCGTTTATGGATATTGATTTTAATTGAAGCTAATGCTTATGTTATTGGTTTCCTCGTATATTTTTTTTTGGGGGGAAATAAAATTTTCCAATATATTATTGACGTCTTGTTCTGTGACTAAAGCAGGAAGGAGCTTCAAAGGAAGATATTGAGCAGCTGTCAAAATTCAAATTCAGAAGGACTGGCGATGACGAGAAAGTTACAAGCGACACGCAAGCACCTGTTGGAGGAATAATGACTGAATGTTGCACAGATTCACCTATTGAACATGTTCTCTCACAAGAGGACGCGGTACAGATTACTGGTCTTAGTTTGCGTTCGTTTGATTTGATTTACTGTTTTCCTTTAATCTTTTATCCTCCTGGTCATGGTCGGCATATAAAAGCGAACATTATGTAGTCTCAAATACATGCACACCACTTTAAAAATAACAGAAATGCATTTTTTTTCTTTTTTCAAAAGTAGAATGACAATGCTTGTATTCATCTGAGGATGCTTGCACATCTGTAATGATGCTTTTGGCCAATTGTAGGAGTGTTGCATTTGCCTATCTGCTTATGAAGATGGAGTGGAGTTGAGGGAGCTTCCTTGTGGACACCATTTCCATTGTACCTGTGTGGACAAGTGGCTGTATATTAATGCCACCTGTCCCCTATGCAAGTACAACATTTTGAAGAGCAGCAACAATCAAGAGGAAGTGTAGAGGAGGTTCAGAGAATTGTGCATGACCTACTATTCTTGCTTGAGAGTTCAATGATGCACAGCATTTCATTAGACCTTTCTCTAGTGCTATTGTTGTTGTAGTACTAGTTGTTATTGTTGTAGCAAAAGTTCAGTGGCACTGTGTTTTTGTCCTGGCTTCTCCAAGTGCTTGTGTATATCTGCGCTGTCCGAAGCATCTGGGCACTATAATTGTCTCCAAAACAAGTGTTTGCTCTTTTTGTCTGTTTCTACTTTCTCTCATACTATTTGTTGCTACAAAGAAATAAATTCATTCACTATTTTATTGCTATATAGGTGGTTCTGGATTTTACATCGTTCTTTCAACATTCTATATTTTCGGGAGCTCCAACACGTAAGTCTTTCTTTACACTGCATGTTAATATTATTCTCCAGGAATAACAAATGAAAAAGGCATATATTTTAACGAAGACTTGTGGTTGTCAAATTTTTGGAAAAGTTTTTATTTGAAGTGAACTCAAGCTTTTCTTTAAATCATACTCAAAACAAACTTTGAATCCCCATTGGGGCTATCTGGGGAGACCCAAGAACAACGACCATACATGAAATGTGAAGCCCTAGCTAAGTAATGAGTTACAACAATCCCATATCCAAAAACAAAGGAGAAAGTTAACACTAGCCTATTACAATCACCAACAATAAGCCCATACAAACTACTCATCTTGGACCCTAACTAGAGATCCAAGATCACCCGCTGTGCATCACCTTCGACTACCTCCCTTCGATAGCCTAACGGCTGCAACCATAATAATGCTTCCCGAACAGACAGTGGCGGAGGGAGGGGTACGCCATCATAGGGGCGTACCCCATATGTTAGGGTTCAAATCTCTTCATTTTCATTATTGTTTTTACATTTTATATGGACCATTAAAGAGAAAGTCCAAAAGCATATTTCCACATGTCAAAATTTTTTTTTTGGCCTTCTGCGACAATCACCACCCAACACCCGACCTTCGTTGTCTAGAAGCACCCAACCAACTCTGAACCCCTGCTGGCCGAACGTAGCTACGTCTACATTGAGCTTGACCTCCACTGCCGACCAGACTCTCGACGCTCTTAGCATGCTAACCGGACCAGAAATCAGACTCACCTTCTCCTCGTCTCCTCAGCCACATGTACTACCACCTTCGCCTCCCATGTCGTCTGATTCCAGCGCCTCCACATACTCCAACTCACATATAAAGCTTTCAATTGGTATGACGGTCCTCGTCAGAGAGCTTCCCTTCCATATGACCTTCACCCAATCCCACAACCCATGGCATGTCAAAACCCGCCCCTCGAACCTCACCCTTCTCCAGATGGCCATAGCAGCGCTGCACTCCAACAAAGCATGGGCCTCAATTCCCGACCCTACTCCACACACCGGACAAAACATCCGAAACATCCACACCCTTCCCTACTAACCTGGAAGTTACCGACATACATCTCAAAAGTGCTTTCCGCCAAAACAACTTCACCTTCGCTTGGACCTCCACGTTCCATAACCATTTCCACAATGTATACGCACTCCGAACCGAGTACATACCTTTCTCTTCCCATTCGATAATTGGAAAAGTTAAAATAACCAAAACAAACATCTTTTATGCTTGAAAAATAAGTAATACCCCCTCCGTTTCAAAGTGAGTGTCTTATTTGTCTAAATTTTTTGTCCCAAAATGAGTGTCTTGTTTCTATTTTTATGTTATTATACTATTGTTCTTCCCATATTATCCTTATCACTTATGCATATGGGCAAATCTGCGCATGAGGTGTAGGTGAAAAAAGTGAGGATTATATTGAAAATACATTTAATTATCTTGTAATTTTTAATTTTATAAAACATAGAAACAAGACACTTATTTTAGAACGTAGAGAATATATTACTTTAAATCAGATGATACAAACCCTACCATCGTTTTTCTTTTAACACATCATTTTTCTAAAATCTGCCCCCAATGATTGGAAAAATCAAATGGTAGAACCTGACAGTGTCCCTGGGCGGGCGAGTTAAATAAAACGACGTAGCAGTCCGTCCATATAGTTTGTTTTGGGCGTGCGCGACGCTCATATAGTCATATATGTCCCAAGCTTGGGAGAAACGTCGAAATTGTAATTTAAACAGTTTATAGGGGCAAAACAGGAAAAATGTATGTCTGCCGAGTTTGCCTCTTTACTGTCACGCCTTTTCGCGCTTTTCCCTACTTTCTTCTTCTTCTTCAACTATGTATGATGAGCCAATACTGGAGATTCCATTTCTTAATATTAATATTCAATTTTCAATATCCTTCTTCTCCGAGTTATCTCCTAGCAAGCCCTACTAGCTTGCGTTTCCGGAATCTCCGCTCGTCTCTATTGTCTCTGTAAATTTACTCTCAAACTCCTCCCAGCCATTCCGAGCTCTCTCTCTTCGATTATGGAGGAGCCTTCTCTGTTGCTGAGGTACCGCAGCGATCGCCGCAAGCTACTCGATTTCCTCATGGCCTCTGGTTTGATCAAGCAGTTCCTGACTCCATCCGGTCCTACCACCACGCTCCCCGCCGCTGACTTTGACTGTCTCAGCGCCGATTATGTTCTCGATTGCGTCAAATCCGGTTAGTTGTTTTTCAATTTTACTGTTGTTTGGCTCCTGAAAAAAATTGAGCTACGAATTCTTTTGATACTCATTTCAGCTGAATTGAGTTGAACCTTTTATTTATTTATTTATTTAATTCCTTCACTTCTTTAGTAGTTTTGGTTGCACAGGTGGTTTCGACTGTTTTCTGATACTGCTTTGTCTTTGTTAGGTGATGGAGTGGTGGATGTTTCAGAAGCAAGAAAGAGATATCAACATGAATCCGCTTATCCAGTAACGGTAATGTCATTTGTCAAGCTTCCTGTCAGGAGCTGTGCATTTTTCCCGTTTATCATTCAAAGTCGTAGTTTGTGTAGGTCCTTGAATACTTGTAGAATGGTGCTTGGTGGTCTCTTTTGTTTGATTCCAATGTCAAACAAGATTTTATGCATTGCCAGGAACTAGTTGAATTATTAAGTACATATAGGTATCTATCAGTTAAAATTAATGCCTTTTTGCTTCTGCAGATCCATTCTGAATCAGGAAATTCCTATTTTGTTCACACTGACCTGGATTCATCTGGATCTCCTCCTCGCCGTGCTCCTCCTCCCATATTTATGAACCAGACTGCCATGAATCCGTCACATATGTCTAGCCAGCAGGATCCTTCTATTGTTCAGAACATGTCATCATATCAAGCATCCACATCCATGATGGCTGCTGAGAGTTTGGAAATAGGATTACCCAGCCTGAGGACAGGTATCTGTTGGTAAACTTAAGTTTTCTCAGTCATGAGTTGAAATATATGGTAAGAAAAGGTTTCATAGACATGTATACCATCATTTCTGGTAGGAGGATTATTTGTCAGCTCACACATTATGCTTATTTTACCTGTGTGCTATTTTCTTTTCTGTTGGATATTTATCTAAAGCCGTTCTTTCATGTTTTTTGAGCTTTGAATAAACTGATACATAGCTTTAGTTTTTTTGAAGGATTGTCCGATGATGACTTGCGGGGAGCGGCGTATGAAATATTGCTTGCATCCATGTTATTTTCTGGGTAAATTTCTCCCTGGTTTGAAGCTCATATGTTGAATAATTTTTCTTGCAGCTTCTCAATCTCCCAATTAAAGTGAAATTAGTGTCTCCATTCTCATCTCATTGTTTGGATTCTCTTTGGATTGCTAGGGTTGACATAAGTACAGTAACAGATAGAAAGAAAGAAAAGAATTTTAAGTTTCTATCAAGGTTGAAGAGTAAAAAAAATCACATACAGATGCAGCAATCTCATTCTCTAGGAAGACATTCAGAGCTCCTCAGAACCATCCGCGTTCAGATGCAGGCAAGCCACTATATTTATTCATCTACTTAGTCTGTGTACATTTTGGATATTTTTTTGGTAATTATAAACTCCTGCAAGAAATTCAGAAGCAAAGGATTCAAATGTAAGTACCTGTAAATTTAGGCATTTGAAGTGTTTAGGTGCAGTACACGTGACATACTGACTTAGAGAGAAATGCATATTTGTTCTAATGCTTGGATTGTTTCTTCATGTTGCTCTACTGGAAATAGATAATGGATAGAGAGTAGAAACTTCCGGTGTAGCATGCATTCACTTCTGCTTCAAGCAAATGACACTTATCCATCTTTACTTAGTTGTCACTAGATTGGCTTGCTTTTTTTGATCTAACTTCAATTTTGAGGTTGCATTTTTTTCTCAGCTTGTCTCTTGCTTTCCAAAAAAAAAAAAAAACAAAAAAAAAACTTCCACTGGTATTCAGTATTTTTCTGTTTTGGCAATGTTAAAAATGGATGTGGTGAAAAAGAATGCCTCTGTTTATGTTAGTTGATACTGTTTAGAGCTCAGAATTACATTGTTGTTTGTTTACTAGATTTCAGAAGCAATGGATGCATGCGTTAGGCAAGGGTTGATGCAGTTAGCTGCAGCAAGGAGAATGAATGGACAAATTGATGTTCCTCAAATCTCATTAGGGCTATTGGATGTCATTTTCAAGTCTGATTTCTTTAGTGAAAAGTTTTATATGCAATGGAAGAGTAGACAGGTAATGATCAACTTTGTTTATTTATTATTTATTATTTCAAATTTTAAATCAATGTTCTTTCCATTATAAAACAGGTTAAGCTAATTAAACAGGCATAAATAACTTGTGTTCTCTATCTCTTCATGAATCATTCAGGTGCTGTAATTTTATCTTAGCACTGTAAATAATAACTTATTCTGGATAAATACTAAGACAAGGTGGTAGTGTGTGGATACCTTTAGATATCCTATTTTGGCTGGGTTTTGCATTTTGGTTTACTGGCTATTTATTGAGTTCATAATAAGACAATTGAGGATCGGGAGAGTAAGGAGGAATGCAGTGTCGTTTAACTGGCTGTACTTCTATACAGTCCAAGATAGGCCTCATAATACAAAATTCTTTGATTGAGAATAAATGAACACATTTAGCTTCCATAATAAGTCAATTGAGGATGGGGAGAGTAAGGAGGAATGCTAGTGTCCTTTAACTGGCTATACTTCTATACAGTCCAAGATTGGCCTCATAATTCAAAATTCTTTGATTGAGAATAAATGAAACACATTTAGCTTCCATAGTAAGTCAAAATTGAGGATCAGGAGAGTAAGGAGGAATACAGGTGTCGCTTAACTGGCTTTACTTCTAGTTCTATAAAGTCCAAGATAGGCCTCATGATACAAAATTCTTTGATTGAGGATAAATGAAACACATTTAGCTTCCATAATCTGGGATGCATGGGCTTGGATTCTTTTGATTGGTCCTGGTATAAGATTTTGGCTAATTTGGACTGGTCTGGGCATCCAAATTCCAGACATTGCTGACCCATAAGTCAAGTACACATGCCCAGGTTGCATAATGTTGTAATGACTTATAGCTCCAAGAGGTGTTTGATTTTATGCCAGACAGATGTTCATAACATATGTTTGAGAACAGTTTGACTTGTAAGTTATTTATGATGGATTATATAAGATGTTTAAGTATTTCCTTCAAGTCATGGATTCATAGTTCTGGAATATATGGGCATGTACTATATTGCCGTTTCTGTGTTACTGGCCAGTAAAGGAGAGTAATCTCTAACTTGGATTTACAATAGTTTCATGCAACAACCATTGCAGGCAAATATTGTAGAAGAACTTCTCTGTTCTTCTGCTGATCTCGTAACACCTGAACAACTAGCTGTTAGAAGTTCTATTTCAAAGATCAGAGATGTCAAGGTACATCACAAATATCCTGACTACCCTTTGCAATAGATTTTTCCTGACATTTCTAAATCTGTGCTGCAATCTAATAGATACACCTGGATGTTATAGGAGTGGGATGTCATATCATCTTCAAGACGTGCAGAGGTTCTATCAGAAATTAGACAGGTTGCTTCAAAGTTGTCAACACTGCCCGGACAATTTGGTATCAAAAACGAAACCTATTATTGGACTGCTGGTTATCACTTGAATGTTAAGCTTTATCAGAAATTACTTTTTGGTTTGTTTGACGTTCTTGATGAAGGCCAACTCATATCGGTATGTGCTTTCATATTTTTCAGGTAAGCAATGTATGTTCTATGTTATGGTAGGCTATATTTCTGTTTTGCTCAGTTTTGTTAATCTAAATCTTCAGGAAGCTGATGAAGTTCTGTTGTTGATCACGTTGATGTGGTCTACATTGGGCATCACCCAGAAAATGCATAATGCACTTTTTGGATGGGTTTTGTTTCAACAGGTATACTTCACCAAGCAATGTTTAACATTCACAAGTTCTTTTCCTTTTTGCTATTTTAACTGAATTCCTCAAACTTTTAGCTTGTTGACAAGTAAAATATATAGTAACACACTATTTTCTGCCAATTTTCATACTCATAAGGTGAATGGAATGGTTTTTATCTTCATTGTTTTTGTTTAGATGCATCTTACGGATAGTAGAAGTAGATGCACTTAGTACTTGGGAAATCTTTTGAAGGGGTAAACATGGGGTCCAAGGCAGCTCAGGTTCAATGTTAGACTGGCTTATGTAGGCTGGCGGGACTGTTTGAAGAAACACAATTGTTTTGTAGTTTAGATGAGTTAAAATCGCAATAAGTCTGATTTTTTATTTTATTTAATATCATCCAATCTGATTCAAACTAAGCACATTGTAATATTTATACAAGAGTAAAACCAAATCCTATCCAAAGGAATTAAATAACTACATCAAATAAAAAAAACATGTGATTACAATACATGAACAAAATAACTTGGGCTTTGTTTTGAAAAAGATTTAAACTATGACTTAAAATGTGAAATTTTAATAAAAAAATAGGATATGAGTGTCGGAAGAGAATCGGAAGAGTGTCGTGTCCGATTCGAGTGTCCGACACCGGCACGCTGCTGGAGGAGAGTGTCGGTGTTTCATAGCCTTATACAGTTAGATAACTACTTCAAACCAATGAAAAAACTAAATACTACCCTTATCTGATCATGCAATATCAGCTATGGGCTTTACTATAATGTTTACATCTTATGCCTTTTATCCTGGATTAAAATGTTCTGTGATGTTGTTGCTTACAAGCTATGCTTTGATTGACCCATATTTAAGCATCCTGTGTATGGTTCAATAAATTTGATCTACTACCATTATTTTGGTACTCATCTGAGTTAATTTTCCCTATTGAAGTTTGTCGAGACAGATCAGGCGACATTATTGGAACATGCATTTCTTGAGTTGCAGAAGGTTCTATTTGATACAGATGAACAGGGAAAGGAAGGGCTATATATGAACAGCCTAATATGCTCAAGGAGATGCAACGGAAGTTCAATACAGTTACGCTTGGTGCAGGCTATTTTCTTTTCTATAAGCATTTGGTGTGATGCTAGACTACTAGACTATCATCTGCATTTTAGTCAGGTTATTTGCTACCTCCAGTAATTTTCTCGTACTATGTTCCATTGTCCCAATTTAAGCGATAACCAAAATCTCTGAGATCTTTCTAGCATATCATCTTTACTCCGTCCTGTGTCTATGTAAGTTTGCACTGTTTTGAATATTTTTACCTTTTCAAAAGGCTCTCTCTTATTTGTAATTATTTTCTCAGGAGCCTTGTAACTTCAGGAGAGTGTTGAACTTGTTATCAGCAGTTGGAGTCCTTATTTCTGATGATTGTGGTGAACTTAAGGTTAGTTTTGCATAAGTGAAGGTCATGCATATGCATCTTTAGTGATCGGTGGAGTTATCTTAGTATGACCTGATAGACCTTTACTTTTACATATTATTTACATTTTAACTCATCATGAACAATTTATGTGCTTCATTTATTCATTTTAATGTATAGCGCATTGATTCTCAATCTCGTAGATTTAGTTGGCTTCTATTATATCTGTTCGAATTTTGATTATAACTTGATGTGTGGGGATATTGGTTGAGGGAACTGAGAATATGAAAATATATGCCAAGCTGAACAGGTTGTTTTGAAGTTATTCTTTTCCTGAAAGCTGTGTTGCTGAGTATTGGTGGTACATTTTGTACAACAGGTTGAAAATATTATAGTGCAAATTGCCGATAAATATCCTATACTTATCTTCATTTGCAAATGGCTCACCATACTTTTTTTCTTCTTTTTTTCGTGACAGCCAACTCCCTGTACTTACATTTTTTTCATTTCGGCAATGTGAAATTGATGGTGATTTAGGATAAAACGACTATTCTGAAGAGAAAAAAAGATAGATTATGTACTGTACACGTGATAAGAGAGAAAAAAATCTGCTACATCTTATTGACAAAGTGAAAAATTAAAAGTAGAAGAGTTGTCAAGAAAAATAGTATGTGGAGTTATTTGCAACAGAGGCTATGTATAGCCTTATTGAGTATTTATCTGCAATTTACCATATACTATATCAACTGTATAATGCCAAAGCAGTTTAATGGTTGAACATCTTTTTATATAGTGTTTTCTGGTCGTCTGATCATGCTCTTGTTTCTCCGCTGATTGTGAAAGTCTTGGCCCAACTCAACAGCTTCTAGGGTTAAAAACTCTACACTGTCTGTTTCACTTATCTGTGTAGCAACTGGAGTCTGGAAGGGTTAAAATTTTGTTTTAATTTTCGGAGTGGCTAAGATGTTTTAAGCTTGTTGGGAAATAAAGTACCTGAGGTTATTGCTCATCTCAAGATGCGTTCTTACTTCTTAGGAGGGAGGAATTGTACTTGGATTGCTGTTTAACTAGCTTTATTTTCTCTCTTTTGTCTAAGTTGGTGCCTTTTGATCTTCCCAATCCCTTTGTGTTCTTTGAATTTTTTTATGTACTGACAAAATGAATTTGATTTTATTGATATCTTGAGCAAAGAAGTTGCTTCTGAATTTCAGCCGTTTAGTAGCAAACATTAATAATTTGTTTTGGTTGCTTTATCTATCTATATCAGTTTTATTACCAAATCTTGTTATTATATTTTAATCATATGAGAAATCTTCCTAAATGCAGTTAACAAAATTGAATGTTCTGGACGATCATGTTACAAGAAAGTTTAAAAAATACGTGGAGAAGTCCATTGAAGCTGCATGCAAGCGGGTGGGTCATGACTTCACCTTTACATTATTGATTTACTTGCCTGATTTGACATATTATTTACACTTGATGTGTTATATTGTTAGGTAGCAGACACCATGGATCTAGAATCTAAAGTAGCGAAGACTCATCCTCTGGCTCTGCTTGCAAGTGAATTAAGATCAATTGCTAAGAGAGAGTTTGATTTGTTTCGTCCAAATTTAGATCAATGGTGTCCTGAATCAGGGATATTAACAACCAAATTTTTGCATCAATTCTATGGAGAAAGACTGGTTTGTATCATAAGCATCTTTTGTTTCACTTGAATGGCTGCTGTATCTTTATTGATCTGTTGTGCTTTTTCTGTGCAATTGGTTATCTTAACTAATTAGAACTACACCTTCAACAATTTTAATGGGTATCAATATGCAGACACCATTTCTTGAGGGAGTTTCATGTCTTTCTGAAGATGTTAGATCCGTGTTTCCGGCTGCAGATATGTTGGATCATGACCTGACTCAACTTCATGCTTCTGCTTTGGAAGAATTAAAAAGTAGTTCATGTCACCCTTCTAACCAAGGCCTGGACCACTATCAGGTTAGGTTATTGGTGTTGCATGATTTTCACGATATATTATTAGAAGTTTATATGAATTTCTGTTTATGAATCAGATAGGTTCTTTGATATGTTTCTTGGCTAAAAAGCTGGTTGCAGCTTATTAAGCACTTGCTCATCTATGTAGTCAGATTCCCATTGCTTTAATTTTGTTGCTCTCTCCTTAAATTCAAATTTTTTTTTTCTAAGGATTAAAAAGTTTATTAAATTCAGTAATTGAACTGTTCAACACAAAAGTGTACATTTTGCACGCTTTTGGATACTTTGTAAGAACTCAGGAACTTATATGGGCCAAAGTGGTCATATATTGTCTGATGCAGATGGGTGTTGAAGCTAACCAGTTCTTCATACTTATTGATGACTATGCTTTCAGTACATGATAGGACTCAAAACTTTCCTAAACTGAGGGAATGCAATGCCATTTGCCACACTATTCCTTCACATTCATGTTTGGACTAAATTATGTTAAATATGCATGCAGTTTAGACCTAAAAACTGTAGAAGTAGTAGTGCAGTTCTAAAATGATGTTTTGCTTGCTTGGAATATATAAATATAACAATAATGAGTTGCCAATTTTCATTTGTGCAGATTGAAGAAGTTTCTAGACCAATTATTCTTGATTGGGTGATTGCTCAGCACAAACGTATCTTGGAATGGACTGGACGCACGTATGATCTGGAGGTTGGTTGATGTTTGTTACTTTAAAGTGTCTGTAATCTTGTTGCTACTCAGGTCAACTGTTTTCCGTTTCACATGAAGAGGTGAATAGTGGAAGTGGTGAGAAGTGAGAACACAGAAGATAAATTTAGGAAAGAAACCTAATTAGTCCAAGAACTTTGTTAACCCCAAAATAGTCCATGAACTTTTGAATTCGGGCCAAAATTGGTCCATGCAGTCAACACCCATTAAATTTGTTGTTAAAAGTAGTTGATGATGCAAAAAATAATATTAAAATTTTATATACCAAAATAATAATTGCTTACATTCCAACTATTTAAATAAAATAATACTTAAATGTCATGAGTTACAAGGTGATTGGTAGTATATTTCTTATTTTTTTTATTTAAAAAAATTCTTGACACATCTCATGATGATTTGCTGTTCATTTCTTTTATCTTTCTTTATATAACTATTATTTACAATTGGCTGCCATGTCAACAATTATTTGTTTTTTAATATTGTTTTTTTTGCCTCATTAACATTTTAAATGGTAAATATTTAACTGGTCTTGACGGCAAGGACCAATTCTGGTCCAAATACAAAAGTTTAGTGGCCAAATTGAGTTTGTTTCTTCGTAAATTTATGAGTTTGGGGTGGGAGATGTTGTCTCTGCTCATCTATCTATATGCAGTGCCTCATCAAATATATTGAAACTATATTGATTGTCGGTGTGGTGGTTGAAGAAGCCTTTCCATAAGATGCAATTTTATATTTGTCCAATAATGTTGTCTAGCTAGAGTATTAGTTTTGTTCCTGATGATGAGAGTATCATATTCACAGATAACATCAAAGTTTGTGTTGTGCATGAGCTTGTGTACGCAATGATGGTAGGGAGGTAGATGTAAGTTTTTTGTAATTTATAGAGATCAGTGGTGATGCATCTATCAAGTTTGGCACAAGAGTGGAGCAAATACCAAGCTTGATATACTCATGAGACTAAATTATGGTTGTGACTATGTGATTCTGGTTTTGGAAAGATTTTGCATGTATTGATCCCTGCAACAAAACTATGTGCTTTCTGCTTATTAGAGATTTGTTTTTTTAAAGAAGCACAAGGATCAGTTAGCAACTTTAGCTCTGTTTTGGTTTTTGCCCTCATTTTTTGTCTTTTAATTGTTGTTTGGCTCCTCATTAGATCTTTCTTCCCTTTTCCTCGTTGTTCAGGTAGGTGTCGTTGTTTCCTGTTGCTTTTTTATTGTGAGCCTTTCCAATAACTTCCAGCTGACCAATTATACTACCACCTTATCAGAAAACATTGATGAAAAGGAAAAATACGCATTTAATAATTTCACTTGCATATGGCTGAAATTACAAGCTTTTTTTTACTTTAGAAAAACTAAAATGAAGGTGTGGGATTTAGCTGTTAATCTTTTTTATTTTATATATATATATGAACTTTCTGAGCATGTGCAGGGTTGGGAGCCTTTATCATCTCAGCAAAGACAAGCTGCATCAATTATTGAAGTGTTTAGGATTATAGAGGAGGTATGTCATTGATTGTAGAGCTCATTGTTAATTTTTTGGCAGTATATTCTTTATTATATCTGTGCCAAACAATATTCATTGGCATTCAATCCCATATGATTTTGGCTGCACAGAAGTTGCTCAACTGAGCTCCTTGTGTTTTCACTCTTTATACTTTCTATCATTTTTATTCTCTGCAAAATTAGAATACGATAACACCAAATAGGTGTTTCTACATTTCAGATTCATAATTTTATGATCTACTTAGTTATTGATTGACAGACGTTTTAAGAGTATCTTGTGGTCCTGTTATGTTTCATGATTCTTATATCAAAATTTACTTGCAGACTGTGGATCAGTTATCTGCCTTGAATCTTCCCATGGATATCACACATTTACAAGCTCTACTATCTATTGTTTTTCATTGCCTGGACATGTATTTGCAGAAATTGCTCAACCATTTAGGTATTATTATATTTGCTATCTGCTTTTGTATTAAGCTTGGATATTACTTCTTTTTCCTTGTTCTTGATTTTCACTTGAGTTGTTTTATTAGCATTTTAAGATTGGATCTTGCTTGAGTTAAAAAAAGAAAGATTGGATCTTGCTTATTTTGTCTTGTTGTTTTTGCAGACTTGTGCCTAATAAAAGTGGATTTAGTATATGATTAATGAAACTGAAACTAGGCGTTTGCTTTTGTTTAAATGAGTTGGGCTATAGGTTTTCTCGGGTAGTTGATCTGAAACCAGGCGTTTGCTTTTTGCTTAAATGAGTTGTGAGTAGTAGCCTAGTAGTAGTAGGTTTTCTAGGGTAGTTGATTATCTTTTATTTTTTCTTTTGAATTCTTATAATCTGTTGTTTGAAATATGATGGTGATGATGGTAGAAAAAAACAGTGAGTTTGGTTTTCAACGAGTACATTCCATTTCCATTGCCTCTAGTTAATGGCTTCTGGCTTTGAGCATATGCAGTCTGTCGGAATTCTGGGTGAATGTAGGATTTGTGGTACAATTTTTTCATTTTTGCATCTAAGGATGGGAGTACAGTGTATTTTCATTGTAGTTAATAGCCTCTGCCTTTGAGCATATGCAGTCTCTTGCAATTCTGGGTGAATGTAGTGTGGTACAGTTTTATCATGCCGTTTTTGCATCTCAAGGACCATGTAAATATTATGTTATTTGCAATGTCCTTGACAATCTGAGTGTAGATGATTGATCCGAAGCAGAATGCTGCTGAGCTATCTTCTTCGAAGGGATTGATGCATGATGATGCGTGTATGTAGGTTTCTGATTATCAGGCCTAGTTTTGATTACAACTTTTTTCCCCATTTTTCCTTCTGGTACTTCAGACTTTTTTTTTTTATCTATTAAATGATGTGCCTATTTATCCCAACTGCTAACGAACAATTCCTATGATATTGCAGTTGAGAAGATTCATTTATATCCACTGACTCCTCCTCTAACTCGTTACAAGGAGGAGCCAGTAATTCCAACGGTCAAAAAGAAGTTGTTTGAGGGATTGCTTTTGGATGACAATGTCAAAAATAAGTTCAAGGAAATGACAGCAGCCAAAATCTGCATCAGATTAAACACTCTTCAAGTGAGTTTATTGTTTGATATATGCTGCTCATACTTTCTTTGGTTGATTTTGTAGGTCTAAGCATGTGTTCTGTTGAAAATTATAACTGTTAAATGCATTTCTCCCTCCCAAAATAATTATCCACTTTCCTTTATTTGTGAAGACTAAGAATGAGCTAGTAGAATTAGATTTTTCCTCTCATAGCTCCATTTGCTCTTCTTCTAACCAAATACTGAAAAGTATCAACATTATCTATACAAAAGAGAACACGGTTACGAATTGCCCAAGAGAATGGTGAGCTGAAGAATATAACAACTGTGATTTGTTTTAGAAACTGAATGCGTCGATCAGGATTATTCTCTCCCTCTCTTTGATATTTAGTTATAACTTAGAAGGTTGATACTTTTAATAATTGCATCTTAAAATCGTAATATGTGATTATATATAGGCTTGGAAGCGGAGTCTCTATTCCTGCTATGTACATATTAAAATTTTAGTTCATATCTGGTGATGTTTAGATTGACACAAAATTCTCGTCTTTTTCCTCAGTTGAAATAAATTTTGCTAGTTCTCATAAAAATTTGTGTGTGCATCTTAAATAAAATAAGTATCATATTTCTTTTTCAATTAATGCAGTATACACTGAAACAAATTGGCACACTGGAAGACAGCATAAGAAAACTTTGGGGAGTTGTCCGACTTTCTGGTTGTCGAAGGCTTGGTAAGTTTTCTGTGTGGGTTGTGAATTGGTAACCTGAATCTCCTTTATTTGATTAAGTGATTTGTTACATGGACCTATAGAATATTTCATATGTATTAATGAATTTGATTTCCTAAGTTGGATATACATTACTGCACAGTTATTATGTCAGTCTTACTGGTCATCTTTCTTGACTGTTTCCAGCCATAGAAGAGCCTCTTGAACCTTCGGAGAGGGATTCACTAACCTACAATGAAGCAGTCGATGAGCTGTTTCTCACCACCTTTAACACCATCAGAGATACTACTACGGAAGCAATCAGTAGGCTTTGTGACATTATTGGTGGGCTAATGAAACAACTTCATTTGTGCTGCAATTCGTCCCTGTGAATTGGCTTTCTCTAAATTTTATTAATATTTGATTTCTAGGTGCAAGAGTTGTATTCTGGGACATGAGGGACATATTACTGTTTGGTTTATTTCGTGGTAGCGTTGAAGGTGCCCGATTGGATGGCATACTTCCACATGTTGATACTGTAAGATACTAAACTGGATTTCCTCCTTTGTCCATGTGCTGGATGTATGAAGAATCAGTACAGCATTTTAGTTATTGAACTTTGTGTGTGTTTCTGTTAATTGTTATTTTGATTTGGTGTAAGATATCTATGGGTGTGTGTTAATGCAGGTCCTTGACCATATATGTGGTTTGATTGATGATACACTCAGAGACCGTGTGGTTTTAAGCATCTGTCGAGCATCAATGGTGTGTTCTCTTTCTCAAATTGTATCCTGTTATGGTCCATTGATTTGCGGCTTTAGCATAGAATGCGTATTGTTTCAGGAAGCCTATGTTTGGGTAATGCTTGATGGAGGCCCTTCTCGTGCATTTTCTGATTCAGATCTTGTGATGATGGAAGATGACCTCAATATATTGAAGGTTTGTGTCATGTACCGGTTTGTCAAAATTTTATAACATTGGGGTTGTCTCTTAGTCCGATACTTGTAGCACTTTTTAAAAATTACAAAATATTCCATACTAGGACAAGGATGTAATAACATGGAAACGTTGAAGAAATGAGTAGTATTGTTCGCTCTGGTACATCAACACTTGTGAGGATATGGAATGCAAGGGCATTTGTTTAACTGTGGAGTGTCATGTTCTTTAAATGAAAATGTTCATAGGGGCTTAATTAAAATGATCTATGCTGCAGAAAGTAATCTTTTGCATAATTCTCTTTAGACTATTTAACTCACAACCAATTAATAAAAATCATAATGTAATCAAGGCGACATCAGGTGTACCATCGGCGATTCTCGGTTCATTTTGTAATAAGCTCTGCTATTTGTTACCATTTAGGAATTCTTTGTAGCTAATGGAGAAGGTCTTCCTCGTTCCTGGGTTGAAGAAGAAGCAAAACTTGCTGAACAGATACTGAACATGTTTTCTCTCCAGGTTTGGTTCTTAATCACTATGAATTATTTACCTTTTCGTAAGTCAATATTTGAAACTTAAATTATAAATTCTTTTTGCTCTCCAGACTGAAGATGTCATTCAATTGCTTATGACTGCCAGCGAGCACATATCAGCAGGATTAGATCCTAATATACACGGCCGCATGTGTATGGCAGATGCTCACACTTTAATAAGAGTCCTATGTCACAAGAAAGATAGAGACGCCTCCAAGTATTTGAAGAGGCAATATAATCTCCCCGTTTCATCAGGTGATATTCCCATTCCAGTATATGATTATATGGAATATGACATCCACCACTGTTTGATAAACTATGATTTATAGAATACATTCTCACAAGGGAGTTAAGAGAGGGTGAGGTTTAAATTAGAATCACTTGAGAATTGATAGCGCACTGAGCGCAACAATAACAATATTTGATGGTGAATTGAACCACTTGCATCCAGCTCAGATATCTTTAACAGCTTTCTCACTCTCGATTATTATGACTAAGATTTTATGAGCTAATCTGTTCTGACTTATCTGAGTGCAGAATATGACGACATGCCATCGGAGTATTCAATTTTGAGATCACCTTTTATTCCTGATATTCTCAGAGGCACCTCATTCCGTTGGACCAAAAACGATTCAGCTTTAAAATCACCTTTTATGTTGGATATTCTTAAGCGAAGCTCTTCTTTCCGTCAGGGTAGTTATAAATCACTAAGGAAGAAATTTCAAGTAGCAAAATCTGGAGTTTGGAATGTACCATGGTAATGGTGTTGCAAGATATTGTTTTCTAGAAGTAAACCTTATTGTTTTTTGTAGATCCTAAAGAAAAGAAACATGTACAAGTAGCTGTAACAAGTCGCTATGATTCTGTGACGTATCCCCAGGAAACCCTATTTTGTTTTCATGTGTAAAGCTGCCTTAAGATGTGAAAGTATTTGTAATTTATTTGAACAATTTCAGTTTCTTGCCGCCTTTGCCTATTTCAGGGACATTCCGTTTTGCTGTTTGCATATTCGAGTTCTCTGTGGATGTCTTTTTCATGGGAATCTTAGGAGCAGCTACTGGGAAATATATATGAAACTGTGATGTGTGAGTCATTTTGATTGTGACATGTGACTATCTTTGTCTAGTAATTACATAGTTGCAATTGTGGAATTGTGTTGGTTTTATCAGGAGATTGCGGCGCCGTATCGTGTCATTTGTAAAATTGAATTGTTTAAATAAATTGATGTGAACGTGAATTCTGGTAAGTATCATTCATATGCACAACACTGAGTCAATTAATTCAGCTCGGCCGTTTTCTCAAAATTCTCACTTGTTTTACTCATTTACTACGTCACAGTTCATCATGTCATCACGGCCCGATGTCATGAGAGGCCTAAAGCGAAATTATAAAATGGGGTCTCTAAGATTAAAAAAAACTATAAAATTACTTAAGTTTTTTCAATTAATACTTATTTATAAAATGGGGCCTTAGTTGCGGTTTAAAAATGCAATTAAATGCATTACTGAATTATGGATGCTGTTTTCTTTATTTAGCTGCGAATAACACTGCAGTTTCAAACTGCAACTAAATGAAAATATGTTTTGGGGGCCCTCACTAAGACGGGGGCCTAAAGCGACGGCTTCACCAGCCTTATGGTAGGGCCACCCCTAAACTTGGTGTTGAATAACATGGTAACGATAACTAAAACCATTATGACGATCAGGGTTTCAACTTTTCTCATGGCCGTCCAAGTGTTTTGTGCTACATTGTTTTCCTTGGTGATTAGGAAAAATGTAATTTTCTCGAAACTAATCAGTTGATGATTAGGTTCCATTTTTTGAGATGTAGAAAGTTTATTTTCCATGTAATTTGTCAAGAATCATTGTACTTGACTTTTTTTTTGGTTATAAAAGCCCAAGCAATTTTGTCTCCATAGGGGCTGTTCTGCATCTTTATTCTGCAACTTTTGTTTTTTTTTATATTAATTAATATTTTTTTGGTAACTAATAAATTAGGATTGAATGATGGCCATTTTGGGAATTTGAATTATTTCTTTTATATTCACTCTATGATTCAGGTTGTATCTTATATGCTTCAGCATATATATGTGACTTATATTTTTATGTTTCAGCTGGTTTGCGGCAGGAAGTGGCACTCTTCGAACTAGTTCTCTAAAGAGCATCGCAGTGCTATAAGCTCGATTATTATGCAGTATCAATTAGTCTTCTAATTTAATATTTGTTTCTTTTGATTTAACTCATCACAGTATCTAGTATGGGAAAGAACTTTGTGATAATGTTTTGGATTGGGGCAGCTATTAGTCCTGACGGGTCTTATCTCAGGAGTGTATATACTGGATATCTACATCTTTTGTTCTGAGCATCTTTGTCCATTAGGCAGGCAATTGTTTATTTATTTATTTGTTTTATTTACAGAAACTGTTTCGATTCACCAGATTAGTTAACATTGTTTTTATGATACCTCGGACTTATAGTATGTGTCACTATTGCTTAATCTAAACTTGCAATACTGGGCTTATCTATTGTGAGGGCATGTAAATTTTATTTGCTTCAGAATGTCTTATTCATCTTTCGTTGATGGCCATGGGTCTGCGATTGGCTAGGGCTAGCTCAAGCAAATTAGAACTGCAGCATTGTCTTGGTGTTTCCATGGTGTATTTGGAATTAGGCTTTCTGACATGTATATGTTAAGGGATCTGTGCTCTTTCAAGTGGTGCAATAACCTCTTTAGCAAATGGTTGACCTCTCTTCAGTGACGGGGTGCCTGAATTATGTTATCATGCTGTCAGAACTAAGGGAATGTGTTATTCTTGATTAGCTATAATGAAGTTGAATGTGGACTACTTATCATCATATTTCCTTGTAGTTGCTAATCCAAGCTAGCGTTGTCGTACAAAAGATTACTTTGTTTCAGTTAGATTGATTTACTCCCTTGTCTCTCTATCTCTGTCTGGTTCAACTCTCGTTTTGTATACCTACGAGAAACTCAAGGGCATCTTGGGGTGCAGAAATTAAACCTTTCTGTAAGCAATAATGTGGTGTTCCTGGGACTTAAAGCATTTGTTCTGGTAGATAATTCTATTGATTGAAATGTGGTATTATGTTTCTTTGTTCTCCTCTCTCTCACTCCCCGAGGAAGTTTTGGTTGATCAGCGGTTTTCCATGGTTTGAATTCCCGCTTTAGCTTATAATTTGAACTGTGCCCTAAGTATCTGATTACTTCAGTTTTCGATCAGCTTTTTTTTTTTTTTTTTTTTGTTGGTACCACATGTAAGTCTCCTAATCTCCCATGGATGAATTGGAGGATTGACAGAATGCGTATGTTCTTGACTGTGGTGACACTCCTTAATTCCTCGATGTCTTGTTTACCCTCTTGTAGCTGTTGTAATATTGTTAAAAAGAACTTGATGGTTTCACATGGGCTAAACTTTCCTTTGATATCTCATATCTGTTGCTTTCTAACTAGATTTTGTTGCAGCTAGCCCATCCTCCAGATTCAAAGTAATTATGGGCATTCTGATAATTTGACATTTTAGACTAATTATGTAGATAATTTGACATTTTAAGTTATGATTTTGATATATGGTGGTGGATGCTGGGAAAGTATGTGCTTGTAGAGAAACATATTTATATAAACAAACTATAAGCTTTATTCATTCTATTCTGGTTTTCCAAAATGGTAGGTAAACAAGGTATAGTTGTAGAATATGTAGGCTTTATATGATTCCTTTACAATAAACAAACATATGTATTAGTGGCTTGCAGAAGTGGAATACAGACTTCATTCTTCCTGCACCTTTAAGCATAGAATCTCATTCTTCTCTTACATCTGCACGTGCTTATTTTGAAAAAGTATTGCTCCTATCTGAATTCTCCATTATCTTCCTCCTGGAGGCCAAAATTTGACTGTCCTTTAGATAATTGTACATGCATTTGGATTTTCGTCGCTGAATATTGACGTGATATTTCCATTTCCATTGTTGTAGTTGCTGCTGCTACTGCTGATGTCATGATATTCATTGCTGTAGCGGTTGCTTCTGCTGTAATAAGGTTGTGTTGGCGGTAACCGTAAATTCTCATATTCAGTTACATATGGTGATGGTCTGTATGTGTTGTAACTGTGAGTTACGCAGATGGGACTGGGACCGGGACTGGGAGGGACTGGAGCTGGTGGTTCTTGTGGATGTCCGTTCCAGTGTCCTCCGTACCCTTGATTATAACCATATCTGTTGTTGTGGTCTGACTCTGGTGGATGATGGTATGTTACTGGGTTTGCTGGTTCTCGTGGATGTACGTTCCAGTGTCCAGCATACCCTTGATTGTAGCCATATCTGTAGGTGTAGTCTGACTCTGATGGACGGTGGTATGTTACATAAGCCTCTTGTACACCCGTTGGACCAGGAATATTTGAAATTGGCCGGCCTGGCTGGCCTGCATTTGTATCTGCAGCCCCTTGTGCTGGGGA
>JAYMTA010000766.1:0-24422 GCA_036897625.1 Pelargonium cotyledonis
TTTTGATAAACCTGATAAGATTAAAACCACATCAGGGAGGTAAGTGAAGCAAAATGCCCTCCCTGGAATTTGTGTTCAGGGAACCAAAGCTTTGGTTTTTTTGTTGAAGCTTTGTCTTTTTTTGTTGATGGATCTATAAAATAAGAAGGTTTTTTTTTTTTTTTTAAAGCTTGGGGGCTCACAAAGCTTTGGGGCTCACAAAGCTTTGGTTTTTATGTTTGCAGAAACGGGCCATTCAAACCTTCTGTTGCAGAAACGGGCCATTCAAACCTTCTGTTGGTTTCAAACAAAAACACAAATTAGTGTGTAAAAATGTGATTGAGTATTTGTGTGTACAAATTGGATTGAATATTTGTTTCAATATCAGTTTTTGTTCAGATCTGATGATTGTTGTTGCATCAGTTTCATGTTTATGATTATGGATTCTGATTTGGGTATCTTAGAGAGAGAAGAGAGAGAAATTTTAATTTTAATTTTTTAATTAAGTTAAATAACAAAAAAATAAAAAATAAAAATCAATTGCCACATGGCATGTAGGCCACATACTCGCAATTGTTCAACTCAGTATGTCGAGTCATCAAACTCAACATGCTGCTCCACGCCACGTCAGTAAGTTACGTCAGCATTTAACGTTTCACTTGACGGAATTAGACAGTGTATATTGAGCACAATAAAAGTTTATGTATTAAATTGGGTACACTATCAAAGTTTGGGTATTAAAAAAAAACCTTTATCCCAACATAAAAAACAAAACAAAAAACATACAAAAGTGTTTACACTCAAGCTCATGATCTCTACAATCTTAATTTATGAATCTGCCTACTTGCATTTGGCTCTATTACTTGAACCAGCAAAATTGGATTGTGAGAATCACATGATATTCTCATTGCAACAACACCAAATAATTGGATTAGCCTCCAAATACAAATTCATAAACGGTTATGATTTTAATCAAATTTTATACTACATTAGGCTATATATCAAAAGATTCAAAACAAACCACATGATGTGTATTTGACATGACAAAAAATGTTGAATTTTGATGATATATTATTGCCAAATTTTGCCAACCAATTGCTAGGCCTATAACAATGTGAAATTGTTCAATAAAAAATAAAACTTTTTATTATTTTTGCCTCAAATTTAGAGAGTGAACCTAGACAAAATCAAGTCTTTATTACTAAGAGAAATGGGTAGTGATGAGGTCTTAAGTTAAAAAAGAAAGAGAATTGAAGCGAAATGGAAGCAGAGAGGATGTTGTGGAGTGGTGTCTCTGACTTTATCTATTGTGTGTACGAAGTGTGAGAGCAGAAACCGGAGAGAGTGCCTCCTAATACTATTTGCTATACCTCTCCTTCATTTTAGCCACCTTCACGCTCTTTCTCTCCTCTCCTCTTAATCTCTTATCCATCTCCTTCCAAGCTCTCTTTCTCTTACCATTTGCATGGTTTCAGTGTTCTTTTAGGTGGGTTTTGTGCTCTCCACCTTTTTTCCTTACATTTTCGGATGATTTTCCGGATCCATAATCTGTTTCTCCATATGGGTTTGTCGAAACATGCTTAAAGTTTTGATCTTTAATTTGATTCCACGCCTTTTGTCATTGTTGTTTTGTTGATTTTGACTTGTTAAGTGTTGGGAGTGTGATTTTACAGATAATGTGTGTGCATCGTTAATTTGGGTTTTCAGGTGGCATCTCCTTTTCCTAACATTTTATTGTTTTTTGGTGTTGGGTTTGGCACTTTGACCTTGACAGTTGAGAGTAATAGTTTAATCCTAATCTTGTGCTTGACTCAAATTTTGTTTTGTTTTTTCATTGTTTGATTTTATAATAACAAAATAGATTGTCCATGATGGGTTTTGGATTGATTGAGGATGGTGGATCATTAATAATTCATATCTGTGGTTGTGCGCATCTTTGTTCTCTTTCTGGGTCCCCCTCTAAGAATCCTTTGTGTGTGGAAAAGTCAGAAAATGGGAGAAAAAGTAGATTTTCAAATTTATCAGTTTGCTGATTTTGATTCATTAAAGCATATTCTGTTCTAGTCATTCTCAAATCACTTGTTCCAACTGTTTGTAAATGCATAAACGAAGATAAAAGATACAAGAAATTTTATGCAGATTTTGTAGCTGAGACACCAAAACATTTGCTAAGGTTTCATGGCAGAAGAGGATATTTACACGAAAGATGGGACACTGGATTTCAACAAGAAACCTGCTAATAAGCTCAAAACTGGAAACTGGAAGGCGTGCAGATTCATTCTTGGTATAGTTAACATCCTCCTGTCCCGTCTTCTTTTAGAAAACTTCTGTGGCATTATCTTGTATTTTCGTTTTCTTTGCTTTTGGTTATGATCTGAGTTTTTGATCTTGCAGTGAATGAATGCTGTGAAAGGTTGGCCTACTATGGCATGAGTACCAATCTGGTGAACTATCTTACTCAGCGTCTCAGCATGAGTAATGTAAATGCGTCAACCAATGTCACAAATTGGCAAGGAACCTGCTACCTTGCTCCCTTGTTGGGAGCCTTTCTTGCAGATACCTTCTTTGGTAGATATTGGATAATTGCCAGCTTTTCAATCATCTATTTTTGTGTATGTTTTGATCCATCATACCCAAATTCTAAGTACAAAAGCTTATGTTTGATATCTCGGTGCCTCATAATGTCCCCTCATGTTTCAAGCTTTATAGTCATCATTGTTTTCATATTGGTTAGTACTCGTTGAAATCGCTCATAAGTTTCTCTTAGTCTGCAAATTTCTAAACAGAACGCCTTGCAATCGTAGTTCTGTTCATTGCATTATCTTATGACTGTGATTGGGGAATTTATCTTGTGATATTCAATTTTTACTACATGTGAATTTGATTTAAGCCATTCTAGCATCTTTGCATAAACACGTGCTGTTTTCTGATTACTCCTTGTAGGGTATGACTCTGTTGACGTTGTCTGCTTCTGTTCCTGGACTAAAACCATCATGCGGAAAGGATGGTTGCAACCCAACATTTGTACAGACTACGGCATTCTTTGTAGGGCTTTACATGATTGCTCTAGGGACTGGTGGAATCAAGCCGTGCGTCTCATCCTTTGGTGCTGATCAATTTGATGAAACCGGCGAGACTGAGAGGAAAAAGAAGAGTTCTTTCTTCAACTGGTTTTACCTTTCCATCAATGTTGGTGCACTTATTGCTTCCTCGGTTTTGGTCTGGGTACAAATGAATGTGGGCTGGGAATGGGGGTTCGGAATCCCAGCAGCTGCAATGGCCATTGCAGTTGTGTTTTTCTTCTCCGGGAGTCGTTTGTACCGGTTTCAACAATGCGGAGAGAGTCCTATGACAAGGATGGCCCAGGTTATAGTCGCATCCTTCAGAAAATTTAAGGCAACAGTTCCTGACAATAAGTCTCTTCTCTACGAGACTGCTGATGAAGAGAGTAGCATCAAAGGAAGCCGCAAGCTTGATCATACAGAAAAGTTAACGTAAGTGTACTATTAATCCATGAAGTTTTCCAATGATTAACAATTTGTGAACCTTATTAAGGTTATGTTATTGGCCAGGTTCTTTGACAAGGCTGCTGTGCCTACCGAAAAAGACCGCTCGAGGAACTTTACAAACAGATGGCAACTCTGTACAGTCGCACAAGTTGAAGAGCTCAAGGCCATTATCGGCTTATTACCCGTATGGGCATCCGGCATAGTCTTTGCGGCTGTGTACAGTCAAATGAGCACAATGTATGTGTTACAAGGCAACACATTGGACCAACACATGGGTCCTCATTTCAAAATTCCATCAGCATCCCTCTCCCTATTCGACACTCTCAGCGTCATCTTCTGGGCGCCTGTATACGACCAGTTCATAGTCCCATTTGCAAGGAAATTCACCAGCCATGAGAGGGGGTTCACGCAGCTCCAACGAATGGGAATAGGCCTTGTCATTTCCATCTTTGCCATGCTCGCTGCAGGGATTTTGGAGGTTATTCGGCTTGGCATTGTCAGGAAGAACAATTACTATGATCTTGAGTACATTCCAATGACAATTTTCTGGCAAGTACCTCAATATTTTCTGATTGGATGCGCGGAAGTTTTCACATTCATCGGGCAGTTGGAGTTTTTCTACGACCAGGCTCCTGATGCTATGCGAAGCTTGTGTTCGGCTCTGTCGCTCACAACTATTGGGCTCGGGAACTACTTGAGCACACTGCTGGTCACAGTTGTAGCAACAATCACCACAAGAAATGGGGAACTTGGCTGGATTCCGGATAATCTGAACAGAGGTCACTTAGACTATTTCTACTGGCTATTGGCAGCTCTAAGTGTATTAAATTTCCTAGTGTATTTGTTGATTGCTAAGTGGTATACATACAAGAAGGTGCAAGCTAAATAGCTGGGTTTGGGTATTATGTGTTTATGTTCCAGGGAAGGAGGGGACTAGAAGTTGTAAATACTGTTGTTTTACAGTTAAAATTCTATGTTCAATAGTTATCTGATCTCTTCAAATTGCAGCCTATGTAATGTAGTATGGGACTATGTTACAAAAAGAAAAAGAAAAAAAAAAAAATCTTTTCTGGTTGTGATCTTTGTTTCAGATAGTGGAACACCAATGACCTAAACTGTGAAATTTTCTCATCGTTGAAAGAAAATTTTTGGAAAATTTACTCTCTTTCTAGCAAGATCGCATCCTTTTGTTGTAGAATTCTATGATTGACAATTTGAGCGTTGAGAACGAAAAATCAAGAGCTTTTCTTCAAAGATATGAATTATCGAAGACAGAAGAGTTAAACAAAAATATAAAACGTGAGGCTTGAGAGTAGCCATTCTTGACTCACTCAGACTCTAGAGTTTGGAGGCAAGATCGTTCTATGTTCCCATTTCCGTTTCACGAATAACCTAACAATCTCTCCCTTCACACATAGGGTTGAGTTAAAGGAACAACAACCTTCAAACCTAAAATAGGGTGAAGATTTAACCATAGACTCTATGGTACTTGAACTGAGAAAAGGCCCATAGCAACAGACCCATTTCCAAATATTGGCCCACAAACAGATAAAATTTTGTTCATATAATATCTCAACCATTTCAAGTATTGCTCAATATGGATAATGTAACAAAGAAGAGAATGAAAGGTTCATAACACAGATACAGTACACAACATCTTTACCTCTCTCTCTCTCTCTCTCTCTCTCTCTCCCTATGCAAACAAAAGATGATTGCACTCAAAACCATCCAACCCTCTTTGACTCCTAACCAACACTCCCTTTTCTGCAAATCAAGAAGACTAGCCAAGACCAGAGCTCCCACCATCCTCACCCTATGCAGCAAGTCTGAAGATGAAGAAGACTCAGGTTCAGAAGCTAAACAAACTACAGGAGATGCCAAGAAGCAAGAGCTGCTTGCCAGAATTGACATGCTACAAACCGAGAAGGTCCGGCTCACGGACTACTTGGACAACAGGTCCGATTATCTAACCAAATTTGCAGAAGAAGCCAACACTGAATTCGATAAGATTGGCCAAGAAGCCCTGAAAGAACTCGAGGAATCCAATGCCAGGGTTGGTTCAAATTCTTAATAGAAACAAAATGAGAACCTGTTTTGTGTTTATAACCCTCTTATACATTTGTGATTTAGCAGAGGATGAAGAGTATAGAGAGTGAGATGCAAGCTTTCGAGGAATCTGCAGAGCTGAACAAGAAGGAGATTGAGCAGAATGATCGCAAGTTAGCGGAGTTTGAAGATCAAGTTATAAAAGATCTGAACCAAGGGCTGTTCTTCAAGAACCTGGGGCAGCAGAAGAGGCCTGTAGACAAAGCAAAGGCTGAAGAAGAAACTAAGAAAATTGAAGATGTTACCAAGAAAAGTGCTGGATCAAAAACCAGGAGGAATATTTACCTGGCATTAATAGCACTGCTAGTCTCTGGGATAGCTGATTCTTTCGCCTCTTCATCTCTGGACTGGCGAAAAGTTGCAGTTCTGGGCGCAATTCTAGTGCCTTTGATCACACAGTTTGCTTCTGAACAGGAAATGATATCAGAATCAGAGAAAAAAGAAGAGAAAAGAAGTGACGAAGAAACTAAGTGAAGTACTTCCGTTTATGTGGTTTAATGAATTCAAGCAATAGATTCTAGCCATAATCTTGTCTTCTTTTTTTCTGACCTAGACATGGTCAGAATCATTATACAGCATGATACATAACCCCAAGTCATACAACTTGGATTTGAAACATCAAGCTACTTTAGTTTGCATCATGAAAATCTGATCTGGGCTATTGTATCACTACAATCACCAAGATCCATGAAACTGTAGTCTCTGTGTGACCCATATATCACATATTTAGCCTCTAACACAGCATAAACATGGTAACACAAATTGTCAACTCTACTATGAAGCTTCATTTTGAGCCAAATATAGTGCGATTTAATTACCCCAAGTGAATTCTAGCAACTTGGGTTTGATACATCAAGTTGCTTTACTTTCGCATCATGAAAACTGATCTTGGTGTTATTGCAGCAATCACCAAGACTTGTTAAAATTATCATTCTGATGCTTCCAGATACAGACCTATTCTCCATTACAAAACTTTCACATAATTGAACTTTGATTGGTAGTGACATTCAGGTACATCTGTATTCTGAAGGGCTTTGTTTAAAAATCGTGAGTTCTGTGGCTGCAGTGCAGTTAAATGAACTTGCAAGCAAAATCATATATTGGTTACTTGTGAAGCTACCAACAAGTTGCTGCCTAATAAGACATAAACAGCATTATATGTGTAGATTGTCAACTGATGCTAATTAATCTTTTGAAAGAATACTTGATAGCTATCAGCACATCTGCCATTACAGTTATCATTCAGGACACGCTTTTCAGTTTCCAAATCCATACTTCAGCTGAATGATTCATAAACAAGTTATATAAAGTCATTAACAGCACAGTGGTGGGAGCCTGATGCACTGGGCCACTTTTTACTTAAGGTCGTAAGCCCAGAATTGCTCAGTTGTTGAACCAAGATCATGAAAAACAAAAACCGGAAATCTGAGATACTCACCACTTTTACCAAATAGGTAGGTGCTAGGTCATTCAGGATGCATAAAGTGAACAGCATCCAACCCGCAACTATTGGCAGAACCAAAGGAAATATAAGCATAATGGTATGACTTTGAAAATAATGTATACCTGAAAATTTGAAATCACGTGGTTAGATCCAGGACTGCCCATGTACCTATAGTTATCGTAAAATCTTAGCTAGTGTTTAATGACATGCAATAACTCCCAACAGAAGACGGAAATGATGTCAAAGAATAAAAGTAATACTGTTAAAAAAAAATTGTGTGTGTGTGTAAAAATAGCTTCATAAGCAGTGAGCAACTGTAGAATCTTTGGTAGGAGCAACAAAGCAGGATACAAACTCAAGGAATCAACATAATAATTATAACATACTTTCAAGATACCTAGACAGGTCACTCTCATGCCCCTCTGTGAAGTACTGCTCTGACAAGTATGTGCCATGTAACAGCATCGGGAAGGACACCACGATTCAAAGCTTCATCCAAGAACTGAATGGCTTCTGATATTTTGTTGCAAGAACAAAGACCCCGGAAAGTGATATTGTAGGAGTATATATCTGGTTTGACCCCAATATCCTGCATGTGCACCCAAATCTCTAATGCCTTTTCACAATTTCTGGCTTTATAAAACCCCTCCATAATAGTGTTGTGACTCATAATATTAGGAACACAGTTCCAGTGACTCATCTTTGAATAGAGATGAAAAGCATCTTCAACTTTCCCTGAACAACAAAGCCCGCGTATCATAATATTGAGCATAGGTACATCAGGCTTAAAGCCCTTGTTGACAGCTTGGTGCCATAAACTAAGGGCCAAGTCAATCTTCAGACCTTGTAAAAGCCCTTTCATCAGCAAGCCATATGTAATCAAGTCCGGCTTCAACCCTTTTTCCAGCATTTCCTTCACAAAGAAATATGCGTCACCAAATCTTTCTACTTTGCATAAACCATTTATTAAAGTGTTGTAAGTGACTACATTGGGAGAGCAACCCTTGCTGTCCATTTCCTTAAAAAATAGGATTGCCTTCTGAAGTTTAGAAGTCCGGATAAACTCATTAATCAGTGTATTGCAAATGTGATGGTTCCTTTCACATCCACGTTTATCCATCCGATCAAGGATGCTAATTGCTTCGTCCAACCTCTCTTTTTTGCATAATGAGCTAATAATTGAAGTATATGAATAGATATCAAGATTACCTCCTCCATCTTCAGCCAGTTGCAGTATCCTTATAGCCTTACTGAAGAAACCATTCTTACACAAGCCATGAATCAAAACTCCATAAGTTATGGAATCTGGATGGCATCCTCTACTGGGCAATAGCTCCCATACAGAAATCGCTTCCTCTACCTTCCCATACTCTAACAACCCTTTTATAAATATATTAAAACTAACAATAGTTCGGCAACCTTCCTTCCCCATTACCTCCCACAACTCAATAGACATGTCGAACTTTCGTGCTTGGCAATACCCATTAAGCATTGCATTGTGGGTTACCACATCTGGTGATAGCCCACACTCTCCCATCTCCTTGTAAACTCTTTCAGCCCCATCAACTTTCCCTGACTTGCATAAACCATGTATCAATGAGCTACAAGTATGCAAATCCATTTCCCTTAGATTGATATTCATCCTATTCCACATCTCCAAACTCTTGTCAAACTTCCCACACTTGCAAAAACCATTAATCATAATATTGTAAGTAACAACATTCGGGTAAGCGGGAGACCCTTCCAACAATCTCTCCCAAACCTTATTAGCATTCACATAATCCCGTTGCTTGAAAAACCCATCAATCAAAATGTTATAGCACATGACATCGGGTTTCAACCCCTTCACAAACATTTCATCGAACAGTTGGAGTGCACCCGCCAAATCCCCACTTTTTGCCAGCGCATTGATCACAGTACTATAACTAATCACATTAGGCTTGATTCCCTCATCCCACAACCCATCCAACAACTTCCTCGCCTTCCCAAACTGCTTCTTCTTACAAGAAATCTTGATCAAGATATTGAAGGTCTGCAAATTGGGCGACAAGCTGGCCAACTCAAAAAAAGAAAAAACGGACTCGGCTCGGTCCCATTGGTTAGATTCAACAAAAGCATTGAGGAGTGAATTGTAGGACCCGATACCTGGTTTACATCCAAAAATCTCCTCCATTCGTTGAAAAATGTCAACAGCTTGGGCGGGCATCGAGCGCCTGGCATAACCCGTGATGACCGTCACAGCAACATCTTCTGGGCACTTGCATTTCTGGGTTCGAATCAGTTCCACGATTCGATCGAGGTGTGAAACGAGCTTGGGGTCGGCGATGAGGCGGCGGGTGATGTGGAGGAAAGTGTGCGGCGAGTGGGTGAAACCCGGGTGGCGAGTGGCTGAGTCGAAGAGATCGAGAGCTGCGCGAGGGGTTTTGGTGAGTTTGAGAAGAGCAAGGAGTCTCCTTGGAGAGAGCGATTTGGGGAGGTCCACCATCTCCGGTCGCTGCCTCTGTCTCGCCGACGCCGTCGCTGTGCTTCAATTAGTAGAACTGGAAAATGATTAACATATGTCGTGCTGCGTTAGACGACGCCGTTTCAGTACTCCCGCCATTTCTAAAATGTCAAAAATAAATAAATCATATAGAAAGTATATTGGGCCTTTTCGTATGGACCTCTTCTAGATGGGTCTTTCATTGAGGTCCATATAAGTCCATAGCACATCCACAGGCCTGTTTGGTCCTTGAGGAACTTTGCTTTGTTCAATTCTAGGCTCGGTGATTTTAAAAAAAATAAATAAATAAATTTAGAACCAAAAGTATAATTGTGCCAGAATTTATATTTAAATTTAAATTTTGAATTCAATTGAGTACCAATCATCAATAGCTGTTACGCACTCCATTATCTCCCTACCACGTCGCCTATTTTGCGCCGATGTGAATATTTTTTTTTTATGACGTGGCTCTTTTGGACATGTTTTCACTTAACGATGCGGAATTAGTAACACGGCAATAGGCACTGGCATGGGTTTACGAGCCTCTTCTTTTATCTTTAGCTTCTTTTTCCCTATATGACCATGAAGTTTCGAGATGAGAAAGATGTTTCAATGGCTGCTTTTTGACTTTAGAGGCAAATATATTTTGACTGATCATGCTGCTTTTGCAAAAACATGACAAAGATTTCAGGCAAAACATGCTTTCAGACAATGCCCAACACTGCCCCCAATTATTGGCTCCTAAGATCCTTTTTTTAAGGCAAGCCCAGAAAATTTCACAGCAAATAATGTACACCATAGATTGAAGCCAAGGATGGATCAAACAATGCAAGGGGTGCTTTTTATTCAACCAACCATTCATGAATACAATAACACCAAGCATGTACGGTTAAATTGAACAAATGCAGCAAAACTAACATTATACCAAAGTAACACCTTATGAATTATGATCTTGTTCGAATTTAGTACAATCGAATGTGGCTCCTTGCTATTGAATGCGAATGATTGGACCGGCTCTTTCCCAACCCGTTTCTCCGGCTGCCCCTCAAGGGCGCCAAGTAGAACCGAAGCAGTCCATTCTCGATGTTGTTCGGAGAATATCTTGCACTCCGGTTGCGCTCCAATACAAACTCATCTTGCCTCATTTTCCCATTCCCATTTGTCTCAATATCCTTCCTTGTACTACCAAATGGTCCTCCTAGATTATTCGAATTCCTCCAACTAACACTACTACTGCTCCGGAACACCTTCCCGTTAAACGCACATCCGGCTTCACCATTGCCCTCGCCTCTTAGCTCCGGCCAGGATGCCGAGAGTGACCTCTCCAACCCATTTACTCTATTGTACATGTCATCATCCTCGTCTTTGTTCCCGCCTTTCATGTGTATAAAACCCCAAATGCTCCACACTTTGCTCCAACGCCGGGACTTCTTGTTGGGCCCTTTCCGTTCACCATTGTCGAATCTCTCCGAGCAATCATCCCTCAGAGAATTCGAGTTGGAATCTCTCAAACCTCTGTCCGGGATCACCAGCTTTGGTCCATTGTTGTAATCAATGGTTGTAGGAGACACCTTGGCATTGGAACTTGAAGACTTTATCTCATCAATCTTCTTGATTGAACTCGACCGCTCAAAGCTCTTCCTCCTCCGGGAGGAGTCGGAGGAGTAGTAGTCTCTGGTCTGCGAGGAGCCGCCGGGAGCAGGGTCGTCCTCGTGGATGGAATTCATGGGTTCTTCAAGCGGGATTTGGTTATCGGATCTCAGGACATGGACCGGAGCATCCTCCACGACGGAGAGCATGGTGGGCATCCTCGAAAACGTCCGGCCGATCAAGTAGCCGTCCCAGGAGGCCCGAGGCTCGTCGAAGGAGTAGCGTGGATCGTCTATGGATATCCGACCCGCATCGAGCGAAAACCTTGGATCCGTGTCGCAGGATCGCCGCCCCAACCCGTAACCGGCGATCTCCGATTGGGTCTCCCTGAACTGCCTCCCGATGGGCTTCTCCACCGGCAATGTGGCGGAGCCACAGCCATTTCTGCTCTTCTTGAGCTTCTGCTTTTGCCTCCATTTCTGCAATTTTATGTTGAAGACTGAAGCAGCAGACCAGAAGTTGACTGCAATCTCCTTGAAGTCTCTGCCACCGGAGGACTTCTTAGTCTGCGAATCGAGGTCAATGTGATCTTTCATGGGCTTGAGCTCCTCTGTCGGTTGCTCTTTCACTTCAAATTGCTTCTCTACTCCTTCCTCCTCCTCCACAATTTCCTGAACCTCGCTTAAATTCACCACCACATTGGGCTCATTGCAAGCCCTAATTTCATCGAGCTGGACCTGTACCTCGTCTTCTTCAAGGTTCTCTGTTTCGATCTCGGCTTCTTCTTCTTTGGACTCGAAGACAGGAACCTGAAACCTGGAGGAGCCCAAGTTCCGCGTCTCGACCTCGACGGTCTCCGCTCCCCATGAAGGCTCCTTCTTAGCAGACAATGCCGTGCCACGCACGTCTTCCTGGTGGAAGAGGGACCAGAGAGTGCTATAACCCCTAACGTCGCAGGACCTCCTCTGCGGCTCGAAGACGCCAGAGAAGCCGTCGTTCTTCGAGGCGGAGAAGGACTGGGTGCGGCGGAGCTCCGGGAAAAATGAGTTGTTGTTGTTTTTAGTGGGTTTGTTCCGGTGGGAGGTAGAACCACCGCCGGAGGGTTTGAAGATGGACTTAAGAGCGGCTGCGGAAAAGGCGGAGGAGGGAGGCTTGCGGGAGGAGGAAGAGGCGGAGGAGGAGGAGGGATCTAGTACGGCGAGGCGCTCGCAGAGACATGATGGACAAAAGCCAGTGAAGGCCTCCTCGGGATGGCGGTCGCAGGAGGTGGAGAGACGGTGGGGCTGTGGTGGTGGTGGTGGCGGTGGCGGTGGCTCAGTAGTGGGATTCATAACAACCAGTGGTGGGGCGTAATGCGCACTCTGCTCATGTTACAGGAGCATAGTGAGTGTTTGGTTCTAACGGACAACGAAAGAAAATGAGAGAAAATAAGAGAAACAATCTCGCTGTTTCTGGATTTTCAAAGATTCGTGTCTGTCCGGAGAAATGAGAGAGAGAAAAAAAAAAAAAGCAAAAGCAAATCACGCCATCACATTTCGCTTTCCTTTCTCTTCTTTTTCATATTTTGTTGCTCAACTTTATCATTTTCTCGCTGTTTCTGGGTTTCTCTTTTTCTTTTCCTCCAAACAAGGTTGGTTTTACCACTTGGATTTATATGATGTTTTGCTTTCGTTTCGTTCACCTGGGGATTGAGTCCCAAGAGGCAAGAACGCACCGATACGGTGTCGTTTGCTTCCTTCAAAATAACCTCGTTGTCGATAGATTTTGTGAATATGAGGTTCAAATCATGAAAAATGAATTGTTTTGTGACATTATTATAAAGAACATAAAAATTAAACCTTTTCATGTAATGATCAAATAATGAAAAAAGATAAGGTAACCAAGCATGCGCACCCACAAATTTCACCTAACCCATAATATCACATAATGTTTTCTAATTATACCCTCCCTATATATATCATTATTATTCATAATTACCACACAAACAAAAACAAAAACAAACATTTTTATTTTCCAATATGAACATTAAACCAAAAATAATCACATTGCATGTGTAATCAACAAGGACAAAAAGGGTAATAAAAAAAGAAGAAAAGTTTATCAGATCATTGCTAAAGAAAATGAGCGCAAAAAGACAAATAATTGAGTCCTTTACATCCACAAATACACAATACATCATTTAAATCTAAATTTTGTTCAAATTTGCAATTTAGAAACAATGTATATAGAATGATTTTGGACCCAACATGCCTTTGCTAATAATTATTTCATATCTTCCTCCATTTAAAGGATGGCCTAATTGTAAGAAGATAACAAGCTATAATATTTATCAATGTTGGTCAACTAAAGGTCAAATTTATTCTTGTTCATCTTTACCATGAAGTTACTAAAAACATAAAAGAGTTATAATAGGGTTTTTCATTTCTTAGTGCCTAAAATGACCATGATTAGACTAATTACTAGTAATCAAAACACTAATCACATGTTAATGAGAGCTAGATATAGAATATATATATATATATATTTTTATCAGCTAGATACAGAATATATAATTATACAATGTAGGAAGTGTGAAGGAATCCCAAGAAAGAATGTAGAGTTTGGCATGTTACTAAAGCAAGACAAAGGCATAGAAACATACAAGAGGATCATTTCTATGAGAACCATACCTTCTTTGGGATTTACACAAGAAAAATACATATATATAAACTAGAAAACAGATCTTTGGTATGGCTTCATGCAAATCTTTGGAGAGTTACATTATTCACCGACATGCCTTGGAAATTATAAATAAAGCTAAAGGTAAAGGAAAACAAAGAAAACAATGCCTAACCCTAGTTGTTTTTTTAATTCCTAGAATTGCATGAAAATCGCCAATATAGCTTGCATTTCAAAGGTGAAAGGAGTGACATGAAAGAAAAGCAAAGATGGTCTTTGGCTTTTGTTTCTTTACCTTATATTTATTTGCTTTTCTCTCCCCTTTTTTTCTTAACCCTAAAGTTCAGATTTGATGAGTTTGTGTTGAAAGGGATGTGTATATGAAAAGGAGCAGATATGGAAATTCTCTTAAAATTATGCTCTTCTATTAATGAAAATGAGATTGTTCATTACAGAGTTAATTTTTGCATTCCTTCGGAAAAAATGGAAGCAAGCTAATCAAAATTGATGACAAGGGTGATTATTTTAAGTACTCTATACACTGATTTCATTAGGTAAATACCAACATGTTAGTCTGTCCTGAGATTCTTCTGTAATATTTCCATGACCTTTTGTGAAAGAGACTCGGCAAATGTTCCTAGCATAGGTTCATATCTTGGAACTTCTACTGTAAAATTTACCTGTGAACTCACCAGTTTTGCAACTGTGTTGACTTTCTCCGATATGGATGGAAGCAGCGCCGCTGCTCCATCATATAGTTCTGCTCCTTCAGCTTCACCAGATACTTCTTCTCTTGGAAGCATAGCACCTAATTTAGAAAACAACTTCACTGCATTCCCTGCTGCAGCATCCAAACTCAGTAATGCTTCCCTGCAGGCCACAATGCTTTCCTGCACTTGGCTTCCTTTGTATATGCATTCCTTTGGGTCTCTTGCCTCCACTGATATGACATCTTTTAAATTTTCCAAGAGAAGGGGTTTGGTTGATTCAACATTTGGTACAGCACAACCTGGACTCAAGGTGCTTTGCACCGAGTTCTTTAGCTCCTGAAGTGCAGTAGCAGAGCAACATTTTAGCAGGATTAACTATAGGTCTCATTTTATAAGTAAAAGGCATGATATCTCCAAAACCAATATGAACATAAAGAGTTGAAGGTTCAAACTATACTAGAACATGGATAGCAGTGGGTGATGTTAACATGGGAAAATCCAATGATTATCAACCTCATTAAATGTTTACTTCATGTCTATTTTAACTAGGATGTTCCTTCAGCACATTTGGTTACATGAGAATAAACAATCTATATTTAGTTGATACAACATACAATAGACGTACCTGTTCACAAGAATTTACCACTCGTTGTTCACTTAGAACCGGGAATGTCAAATCATCCAATGTAACATTTACTGCTGCTTCTTCCCTGCCTTTCAAAGTCTTACCACATGTATCTCGAACAGGTGTGTCAAAAAGTTTCTTGCCATCTCCAAGATGGTTGTGACTCACAACATATCGTGCAGAGTACCTCCTCATCACCGATGATTTCTTACTTCGTATCTATGAACAATTTATTTGGACTGAATATCAGTAAAACACACACGCCTTATAATTATATATCAAAATTGGGATCAAATACATGCATTTTTTGTGCCATTTAACTCTATTTAGCGCCATTTCTTTTGTTAATGTTCTTCCAGGGTTAGCTCATTGTATTGATAGTCAAACTATTCATCACTTTCCATGTAAAAGACATCATACCAATAAGGGAGATTTGAGAAGGTATACACACCCCTTGATTTTATGCAAAGGGTACTAACCTTCTGTGATGTAGATAAATTGCCAAAATGCTGCTTGAACAGATCAGTTTCTTCACATTTTATGCGGTTGGCATTTCCATGTTCAGTTGTTTGCACAATACTTCCAATTTTATCTGAATGCAACTGCTCAGGAACATCTTTGCCTAGTGGTTCATGGTAGGATTTTGAAGTACTCTGCCCAACAGCTCCAACATCAATACAATTCACAAAGGAGAGCTCCCCATTAGCTGATATTTGCCCTGGATCTTGAGCTGCAGGAAAGCATTAATTCATGAGCATAACAATGAACCATTTAGGACTACAAAGACTATTGTAATCACTAATCAGTATCCAACGAACGCTATTATATTCCTTTGGAGTCTTCTTCATTGCATTTCAAGCAAGCAGAATATTTAGCCTTAACCTATCAAAAGTCATTTCCTATCCCCCCTAACGTTCTAATTTATACTCCAGAAACAGAAGAACATGACATTATCTAATGTTTTCAATGGTGTTGTGTTCCTGACTAATATTTGATTGTTACTATATTGCAGTGTCATACTGACTGATAAGTTGGCAAGCGAACTTCGGTGCAATTTTCCAAACAAGCACTGCATTATGCCAAGGGAAAATTAACATTTCATGACAGCACTTTGTTTTATGCTAAAGCAACCTAATGTCATATCAGGCAATCAGCACACTGTCAACTATATCTACGATCCCTCTGGTCACCAAAATATTGTAAACAGAAATGGTCAGAAGATCTTTGATATAAAAATTTATTTATCTCCATCTTCCATACTATATTAGTTGACATGTGACTTAGTAACGATAAGGTTGATGAAAAGGTTTAGCCTTACAAGAACTTGAAGAGACTTGTCTCTTGGCCTTCTCACACAAATGCTGCAGTTCCGGTGAATTCAGTATATGACATACTGTATAAACTGTGAGCCAGCGCTGTTCCTTGGTAAAGCTGCAGAAACACAAACAATTAGTATAGGGAAAATCGAGGATATATTACTGCATATGCTTTATAAATGCTCACCTATGATTTTCTATATGATTTGAAGAACGGATATGACCAGAATCCGGACTTCTGGATCGGCTGCCTAGGCTGGAATTGCTGTTTCCCACATCATGTTTGGATGGTGTCTGAATCTCAGGGCACACAGGAGTCTCTACCGAATCTTCAACAACCAAAGGGGACAGTATCTTTGTTTCTTCCTGCTGGCATAAATGGTGGGACATATCAATGGGCAGACAGGTGAACACAATCAAGAATAGCATATCATGTCTCAGAAAATTACTATCCAGGTATCCGTTTATATCTTACTCTAACAATGATTTAGAGAAGCTCCATCAAATGAAATACAAGGAGAAACTTTGAAGTTGACAAATTTGAAACAAATAAATAGCACTGTTTTTTTTAAGAATGCAGAATATTGGAATCCCAATTAGGTAATTTTACATTTTAGCAACTATACCTGGAATGATGAGCACTCAAGATTTCTAGGGATGATGACAGGGCTAGTTACTTTGTCTTGTGCCCACCTTGGAAGTCTTGAAATACTGAACTTAAATGCTGACATCTTTTGGGGACTCCATCCTTGATAGAGAACTCTTTGTGCAACTTGGTTGGAGCTTTCCATTAATGGCATATTTTCAGGTTTGATTTCGATATGCTGTTCACCTTCAGTAAACATGACTTGACAAAAAGTTACTGGCTGCACCAAGCTTCTTGGAGACAGTGGTTCTGAATTTTCCTTCATTCTCTGAAGCATCCTGGAAGATAAGTGGGTGGGCAATCTCCATACGAAAATACAAGCGTCACCTCCTACCTAAATGCATCAATATGGTTAGAAACGTGTGCATGACAGAGAAAATAAATCAAAGTCTAAAAATACAGTCACCTAATTAGGAATTATAATATTTTTTAGTTAGTTTATAACTGTTATCTCACGTATGGCATGGATGTGTGAAATTCATGTTGAATAGAAAGAAGAGACAAATGGCACACCCTGAAAGCCAGCCATTGATGTCCAATCACTTTTGTTTCATGTCGGGTTCTGACTAAACTTCATTTTGAACTTTGGAAAATAATATGAGAAAGACAACAGCAGAAATTGTTCTCTATTTATTTCTCTTCTATGTATCTCGACAGCAGAATATATCTCAAGCTGAAATTATATTATTTCCCCCCACAAGCATGTTAACTTCCTCTCTTTAGTTGTATCAGATCCACATAGAGAATAAAGTAATCAACCAATAGCTTAGTCTGACAGAGTGACAGTAATCTTCTACTAGTAAGTTCTTTTTGGGAATCAATGCTTCATAAAAGAAGAGGGAAAAAACAAGTGAAGCTTACATGACATTTTCATGCAAATTATTTACACCATTTAGTAGTGCTTGTATTATGGTCTTTTAAGGTTACATCCATATGATGCACATCAAAAACAGAGAGAATTTATATTGAAAGAAAATAAACATCAGTCTCATTAAACATTAAGGGGAGTGGAATATTATGTATCCAGTGATAATATTATAATACTACTATAGAACAAAAAAAAATTGAAAGTTTATGATCTTGTTGAAGCAATTAAATCTGCTAGAATTGTACGAGTGTTATAATTGTATAAAATAGGAAATACTAGGATAAATAGGGAACTCTTATTTTTAGAGATACTAGTGGATCCTAATTGATACTTTTGTAATTGGGAATCCATTGTTAATAATCGCAAATTCTCTCATCACTCAAACTTCCCACATGGTATCAGAGTTTTGAGTTTTTGTATTCACTGCTCTTGCCTCTTGCTGTGTATCAACTCAAAAGAAACATTTTTTTAGAAATATCCCCACGTTTCAATTGCCACCAACAAATGAAACTGTAATTTGAACTCACAGATATTATATGCTTGCAGTCAGGTAAGAAGATGACACCAGTTACAACTTCGCCATGCCCAACAGCTTGTCCAACCATTTCTCCACTGATAAAGTCATACATGCAGATAGACTTGTTGGAGTATGAACAAGCCAGGTAACTGCAGCTTGGATCTATAGAAACCTGTAAAAAATTATAAATGAATAAATTATGTCCAATTATTAGAAAATGAGGATGGAAAGAATTAAGCCTAAATTAATGTATCTCACCTTTATTGGGTCTCCAAAATCTCTATCTTGTCTGAAGGATTTAACTAGCTTCCCAGAGGTGATGCTGAATGTGTTTATCTTCTTATCCTAGGAGTAACAAAAATTAAGTTACCCATTTCAAGACTGACATTCAAACATGATGATGAATAGGCTAGCGCATTAGTAGCTAAATGAAGGGTAAGTTTAATTGCAAGGAATCAATTTGTGGAAGCCCTTTCTAGGCATTTGTGTGATCTGTATACTGCTAAGTAACAACTAAAATCTTATTAACCTGTCCAACCGTAATTGCTAAGTCCATGGTTGAATCTATAGCCAAGTCATAGACAGTTCCATGAGAAGCCATCTGATGATGACAACGAGAAATTTTAAGGCCGCTACGAGTTATAGCAATATCACGAAACACCAGAGACCTGTATGAAAGAAACAATCATGTCAACCATTAAAGTTAATTTGGATACCTCCGCCAAATTAATTATGCACTTGGTTCTCATAACTATATAGGCACAAACAGTGAATGAAATGGCACCGTGTAAATCTTGAAACACCATGAACATCATCACCTAACATTACCCAAATATCTTTCTCTCAAAACCAATTGTGTACATGTAACAAAATAGTGTGATTACATATCCAATGCAAACCAATTAAGGATTGTTCAAAGAGCAATTCCAATAAATTGAATAAATTTTATTTTGTTAAATTCTCCATAAGGTTCCTGATAATCATATTGCTTTATTGTATAAGAGAGTTAACAAAGTAGATATGGCAGTGCTTACCTATCAGCACTGCAGCTAAGTATCTTACGGCCATTGGAAGTCAGTTTTACAGAAGTCACAGCAGCTGAATGATCATCAATACTTCCAATTAGATCAAAATTCCTGACATGAAGGAAGCACAATTAAGACATGAGAGCAACAAACTAAAAGACTTCAAAATTCTTTGAGCTCTAAGTCAAACCTGTTGGCATCATAAAGATGGATGATACGGTCCCTTCCCCCTGAAGCTAGGAAGTAATACTTATCTACAACTTCTTCAGACACAACACTCTTCTTACTTGGCAAGCTAAAGCTCAACGTAAGTATCTCCGCATCATGAGCATGCTGCAATATCCCCAAATCTACTTAAAAGATTGATAGAGAGGATCTAAATGTCTGTATATGGAAAAATAATTCAAAATAACACCTAAAAGTCTAGGTTTACCTGCAAACATGTATAATCAGATGTATATAGGTTATAGATATGAAGGTTCCCATCACAATCACCAGCAGCAAGATACTTTCCATCTGGACTAACAGCCATTGACCGAAATCCTTGATTACTAACACCTACATCTACAGTATCCCGTTCAAAAATCCCTGCATTTACTGCTGTGAGGAAAAGGAAACAGGATTACTAACTTTGACATAGAGATCTAAATAGATTTCAACAACTGACAAAACTAATGTTATGCTTAAGAGCTTAAGAAATACAGCATTTGTGTATGTTTGTAAAAGTAAGTCATACCCTCACAACTTTAGCAATTACCTAAATGTGCACTGGCAACAGATTCGGAACCCAAAGAATGAGAATCTATGGCATCCTTTAATGAATCAGGATGCAAGGCAAGATCCCATAATCTTATAGTACCGTCTGTTGAGCATGTGGCAAAAGAAACTCCACCAGAACAACCTCTAGCAACACATGCAAGAGATGGAGCATGTGTGTTTTCACAAAATAGATTCTTGGCATCCCATATACATGCAGAATGTGAACCTAACACACATAGCCGGGTAGCCTGGAATAGAAAGATTTGTTAACAGCAGAACAAACACTGTGAAATGTAAAACAAAAAGAATAAGATATTGGTGCCATATATAAAGAAATCACCTTGGTCACATCATGGATGTCCCATATATATAGAGTATGATCTTCATAAACAACCACTGAAAAGCAGAGATAGATTAATAGCTTTCAGGTGCGAATAAAGATAAATTCCATCGTCAAGACAAGTACACTTATTGTGCTCACCGAGCTTCTCTGAAGTTGAGAACTGACAAGCAACTGCATCAGGAAGAGTTGGTGGAAGTTGGCAATCAGTGCTAGCTCCTTCAGTATGACAAAGAGTACTTTCACTGTCCTCTTGGTAGTTTTTCACCTTTGAGTATAGCAAACTTCCAGCACATTCAAGAGTGTCAGTGGTATAGAGCTGTACTACTCCATTACTGCATGAACAAGCTAATAGCTTGTTCGATGACGATAATGAAAAACCTTTTCCAACCTGAAAATCAAATTTTATCAATTGTGAAACCAATAGGTGAGACTGAAAAAATTAAAACCCCCATGGCAAAAACCTAGCTATTTTGCCTTGTTGACATTCAGAAAGCTTTAAACATTTTTTTTTTTTGCTCTTTTCATTTTTCCTTGTTGGACTGGATGCATTTTTGTGTCTATGTCCATATCTTTAACACAGTTGGGGTCAGCTATATAGACTCGTATTGTCCTTCTATATCCATTGTTAAATTTGGCATTACCTTGTCTTTTGTTATTATTTCCTTCCATGTTAGTTTAACACACACCCCGCCCCCCCACTAGTCTTATTAGTTTCTCTCGTAAATGAATTCTCTCACTCTTCTGAATGGGTTCATTCATTAACCTCTCCATACTGCTCATACCCAAGCCACCTTAGATGGTTTTCCCTCATCTAATCTTCAATTGGATGAACCCTAACTTTTGCTCATATAGCTTCACTACTACATTAGATAGATTCTTAAGGCACACAGACTAATCTTTAGCAATTCCAAACCATCAAGTGTGATCAAGTCTAAAAGAGGAGTTTTTGGTTAGGTCCATCTATGCAAGTCTCCATTAAGCCAAGTTATAAGCTGCTTAGCAAAATCTTTCACAAACAATATACATTTAACAACACATACCTTCAAATCCAATGAGTTTTTTACTGACAATTCTGAATCCACAAGGCATAAAACACCTATAAAGATAAGGGTGAGAAAGAAAAAGGTCAGAGGATACAGGGATAACTCATAAAAGAAAAATGCATAAACATCTTATAGTTCACCTCATGCAAATCTGACCTGCATCAGTCAATGCACAAATAGGAAAAAATCCAGTAGACTGTTCACGGTTAGTGATACTACTATTAGTCCAGAACAGGGATGAGATGGATACAAAAGAGCTCCCCTTGTGAATGCCAAGGTTAACAGGCTTTCCATGCATTGTCACTGATTCTACCCGTTTACCCAAATGAGTTTTGACGGAACATCCTACTGCCCAGAACTTCAAGTACTTTTTCCCAGCAGTTACAATGTATTTTGCATCTGATGTGAAGCTAACAGATGCAACCACTGCAGAAGAAGAACTTGCTTTAAGCTTGGTAAGCAACCTTCCACTCCTCCTGTCCCAAAGACAGATGTATCCTCCAACAGATGTGAGATATTTCCCTGAAAATAAAGGATAGAATGGCAAAGAAAGAAAACAGTTAAAGAGGCAAGAAGCCAACAAGTACTACAAAACATAGCAGAAATTTAGATTTTCTGTTTATTTGTTCAGACTAACCATCAGGTGAGAAAGCAACACATGAAACCCCATATACATGACCTTTCAGTTCACATATCATTGTCAGGGTAGAAATATCCCATATTAACACTGCAGGTTGGTTGCCTGACTGCCAGCAAAAGGGAAAAGATTAGTTTTTTCTTAGATAATGGATAAATACACAGGCACATAACTTAGCTATCATTAGTTCATGAATGGATTGTGAAGGATTAAGTTACTTCTATCAACATCATTTCTTGAAAGGAAGGTATAATTTGAGATTGGATATGGAACAGCAACACAAGTTTTCTCTAATATATGTCGACTGAGGAGGAAATGGAAGAAAGAAAATTTAGCCACAGTTTCGTTCCCAAATAACTAATAAAACATCTTCACAATACAGTTATGACTGCTTTTTTGCCACCACATCACTCATAAAGCCACTTGTCTTGTCCTTTGACCATGAGGATGCTTCATAGCTCTTCCCGTCACTATCCTCCAAACAACATATATGGGTGCTCGATTGCTACAATCAAGCCAACTCAAAATCTCTTGAAACAACCACTAAAATTAGATATGGAGCTTCGTCATAACAACTAGAAGAAGATCAGCTAATGCACAAGCAGCGGACTAAAATGTTTCTAATTTAGTCAATACCAAGTCAAAATGGGCACTAGCCATTTTGCAGCATCTACCTCTGGACATTAGATCAAATCATAGATTATCGCAACATGTTTCAATTTTCTAGCCCAACCATACAAAATTTAACCTCCCCAAATATCACTGTGAGACTCAAACTTCAAAGCATCATTTTGCCAGTTTACGAATTCATGAACAGAACATCCAGTAATTTATAAACCAAGTCCTATAAGAAATCGGTCCACACCTCACCAGCTGCAACGAAACGCCCATCCCCCGACACTGCAACACAACTCAACGGTCTCGGAGTCCGGTGAGACACCATGAGATACGACTGCGTCCCGGACTCCACATTGTAGACCACCACCACACACCCAACCACGTAAACACAGTTTCCACTCCAAACATTCGAAGCCAATCCGTTTCCATTCTTCGTCGTCAATCCGATGATCCCTTCCAGAACCAGCTGCGATCGGAACCAACGCATACAAGAGTGTCAGTATCAGTGTTTGGTATCCGAGAAAGTAATGAAATTTTAAACAAAATAATTTATAAAAAAAAAAAAAAAAAAAAAAAAAAAAAAAAATTAGGGATTCTTGCCTTTGACGATGAATCGGGTTTCTTGATCTTCCTTTTCGTTTTCATTTTTTGATTGAGAAATGAAAAGGAAAAAATAACCCTAAATGCAGAGTTTAAGATGATCCATTTTGGGGAGAAGAGGACGAAATAGATTACTTGAATTTCTTGGCCGTTAGATTTTTCTGTAACGTAAGGGCAGATGGGGCGGGAAATCTGCACAAATTATTTTTAAAATAATCTGAAGATTCTAAATTACAACGAAGGATAGTGGGCCTAGTTTTGGGCCATTCGTTACCAATGGGCCTGTGCGTAAATATTTGAGACTAAAATAATGAATATTACAGTATTAGTTAATTAATTATGTTAGAAAAATATATCAGTAATTAACAAATTTTATTGAGGTAGTATAAAAAAAAAAAAAACTCTCTCCTAGCACTAGGAGAAAAAAGTTCTCAGCTAGGGTTAGGAGTACAAACATAGTCGCCGGAGTCCGCCCTATTGCTCTTCAATTCTACCCTCTTCATTTTCTCTGCCCCACCGCCTGATCTTACTGTCGGTATCGCAAGACGACGTTGAAGTCCAAGATCTGCTTAGTCCTCAGTCTAGAATTGGGTTGAACCGGCATTCAGAGTATCACCGCTTATCGCTTTTTGTATTTTCTTAATTTTTTAGTGGTTTGTATTCCATCTGTGGAAGTTTGGTTTTCGTTTTATTGGTAATTTCAGTATGTCTCGTTATGCTAGGTTTGGTAGTAGAGTTGGATTGAGTCTTAGGTTTGGGTTAAGTTTGGTAATACAGACTGAGAGAGAGGGTGTGCCTAGTGCCCTTGTCTTACCGAACCGGATAACACCCGGTTCTTTTGAGGTAATCTTCATCTCGGTCAATTTCCCCAACACATATCGGGATTCGTGTCTTTTGTCACGAACTATCAATTTAACTTTTATGGTTTCTAGAATTGTAAGAACTTT
>JAYMTA010000767.1:0-24411 GCA_036897625.1 Pelargonium cotyledonis
ACCAGATATCAACAGCAATATTTATGAACCCAAATACAAAATTGAACCCTAAATCAACCAAAAATCATATTTTGTCATCATAACCAACCAAAACGCAATGAACTAATTACCCAGCTGATTTTTTAATTTTGTTTTTCTGTTTTTTTTTTAAATTTTGTTTTTTGTTTTTTAATTAAAATTTTAATAATATCCACGTAGATGCAATTACGACAATTTTGTACATGTCAGAATGCCACGTAAGCAACTAACGCTGAAATTGACGGAATTGGACGGTAGGTACTACATTGGGTATGAAATAGAAGTGTGGGTATTCAATTGGGCACAATAAAAGTTTGGGTACTAAATTGGGTATTCGGCCAATGTCTGGATACTAAAAAAAACCTTTATCCCTTATAAAAAAAAGGGATAAAAAAAAATTTGTTTCAACCAAATTTTTTTGATATTCATGCATCTTTTGATGAACTCATTAATATAAGTAATATATGTTATTTACGTTAGAGGGACAAATAAGTAATTGCAAAATATTTTTCAACACTTTCTCACTTTTTACAAATTTAAACCAAACATAGTATTCACTTTCCACAATATATGATTTTGAATTTTTCTTTCATTTTCCCATATGTCAGATGCCTTTATCAACTTTCCCAGAAAAATATACATTCCTAAAAAAGTTACTTTCTCGTTGCCAAACGATGCCTAGAAGTTTTATTTCTTTTTCTGCCCAAATTAATATTTTATTTTCTAAAAAACTTCTAATTATTTGTCTTTCACATGAGATATCTAGAGGATAAAGTGGGTTTGTGATTGACACGAGATTTACACTTTAACTCTTATCATTCCAATTCTTATTCGAGTCGGGAATATCACTAGGGTGCATAACACTTCAAGCCAAATTTTAATACATTAGTCTTTCTCTTAGACTCGAACTCGATATCTTACACATTCCGGAGCAGTTGACCTTATTAATTTATTGTGAACATACTTGGCAAAAGCCCAAGTATTGGCCCATACATAGCCCACCTTTCAAACACATATAAATAGATGCCCATTGGGTTTAATGGGTCACAAATTATGTCCACAAAAAGCCCATTGGGCTCATATTGTGAATAGCCTATATCCCTTATTAGCTTGAGTGGAATATGCATTAGTCCAAAGTACATGAACTAAATCAAACTACAGCTACTCGGCCCGTGTCCGACGCAAACCCGTGTCGTGTCGTGTCATGCGTCATAATTCAAAAGTTGCGGTTTCACATCTAAATAGGTGAATTAATAAGCGAAGTACACTACTCTTTTAATCAAACAGATTCAACACGAGCACAACTCGACTACTAAGCAAGTTTAGTTACTCAACCAATATCTGACACATGCAAAACCGATCATGCAAAATATAAATCTACTTAAATTTGTGTCGGGTCATAAGTCGACGTCCAAATTGTGGGTCCCACACACTAGCAAGTCAATCAATTGAGGCTGCGGCCGTCCAATAATACAATAATTCATTTCTTAGTCCCCACTCCAAGTAACCCATAGCATGTATCACAAACAAAATAAAGCATCAACGGAACATTTTCCTGGAAATTCCCTCTAACACACACACACACATATATATACATACATATATTTTGTAACTGAGCAATCTTTAGTTTCAGCAATTGCCATGGAGGAAATTACTCTCCGGCCGCTGGAAGTTTCCGACGTAGATGACTTCATGGTATGGGTCAGTGACGATAAAGTGACGCGCTTTTGCTCGTTCGACACTTACACGAGCAAAGAAGATGGCATAAAATACATCAAGGACACGGTCGTGCCCCACCCCTGGTTTCGGGCCATCTGCATCGACAACAGGCCGGTCGGAGCCATCTCTGTGGCTCCGAATCCGGCCAAAGACCGGGACAGGACCGCAGAGCTCGGCTATGTCCTGGCGTCTCAGTATTGGGGGAAGGGGATTGCCACGCAGGCCGTGAAGATGGTGCTTTCGAGCATTTTTGCGGACTGGCCGCACTTGGAGAGGCTCGAGGCGCTTGTTGATGTTGAAAACTTGGGGTCGGGGCGGGTGCTGGAGAAAGTGGGATTCCGGAGGGAAGGTGTCCTCCGGAAGTATGTGTTTCTAAAGGGGAGAAGTAGGGACATGGTCATGTTTAGCTTTCTTTCTAGTGATGATCACGTTATGTTATAGGTAGCGTAAGGAATTAGTTCGGGTTTGGGTCGGGCCGACACATTTGAATTTGAATTCAACTTCAAAGAGTTTTGGACCACGGGTTGGGTTGTGTTATTTGTGTCGGTTTGCTGGATCTGACCGGACCTAAAAGTTGGTCGGGTTGGATTAAAGCTGGAACGGATTTTGGGTGTCCGCGCGTTCTATGTTGTTGTGTGAGTTGAACGTGCACTTGTTGAAACATTAAATGTGAAATTGCAGATACTTCTTGTTTAAGCTTTGTATATTTTTTAGCAGCAAAAACATTTCAAGGACCATTCTCTTGTATTATTGTTGACTTTGAAAGCAAAAAGACCAAAACAGCCTCAGTGTTTCTTGCAGAACCTTCGACCAAAACTTCATAGAAAATGGACTTTTTAAGTTAAAAAGGGTAATTTAGGAATTATAATAATAAAGCAAGTCACATGATTGCTGACAATTTGAATTTTGAGCTGCGGGATGAAACCGACTTAAAATCGATATGATCCGACGAAATGTATCACTTCAAATACGAATCGCAGTAGATAAACTCGGACGAGTAAAATAGTGACAAGAGAGAGTTATAATAAGAGAAACTTTAATTCTTTTAGCTCACGTGTTGCGCTTTGTTGCACCAAATATGTTAGCGATATCATATAAAAAGTGTTAGATAAATGTTGTGTCAGATCCACCTAATTGGTTATAGTGTTTGTATTGATCCGTATAGGACACGACTAATCTTCAACCATACACAAAATATATGGATTGTCCACTCAAGTTGTACCTAATTTTGTTCGGAGACAAAAATACCAATGTTGGCAATGTAAACCTAAATTTGCGGACCCCTGAAGTCTGATCTATCATTTTTTTAGCCGGATTAGGTTATACAAACATGTTATTCCCGTGGAAAAAGAAACTCGATCCGAACCTGCAACTCCTCCGGATCGGGTTTGTTTACACATTTTCAACCTGAACTGAAACTAGAACTCGAGTTGTCAGCTCTACCGAAGACCAACACCATACTACGTCGTTTCATTCTTTAGCAGCGAAATAGCAATTTCGAACAGAGAGTGCCCAACAAAACATAAACAAAAGCAAAAGAACGAGACAGTGCTGCGATAAAACACTTTTGTTCTTCACTTTCCTCTCTCTCTCTCTCTCTCTCTCTCTCTATTCTAGGGCTTTCATGCAACCCAGTTCGAAGCAGATGGATTGATCTTCGTCCCCAAATTTTCTCGCAGCTTCGTCGACTATTTACCGTCGCGCCAATCGGGTAAATTTCTCTTCACAACGATACCAAACTGGTCCAATTCAGTATATTTGTTTATGTTTCTTGCAGTTTCCCAGATCGGCTTTGTTTTGTTTCCTCCGAAAATCCCCATTTATGGAGGAAGTCGATTTCTCACTGGAAACTTCCAGAGACTTGAGCTAATTATGGGAAATGCTTAGTTTGGTAAATTTTATTAATTTATTTTTAGTTTTTTTTACTGTTTCAGTTTCTCTAGTTTCCGAGATCTCTTGAATTGAGCTAGAAACTTGTAAGTTCTTCACTGTAATTTTTTTTTTTCAAGAGCTAATTGTTTTTTTTATTACTTATTTGTTGCTCTATTTTACTTATTTTTTAATTAATTTAATTTTACTTCTTGATTTAAGTGTGACACTGCATTTTAAGTGTGTAATTTTGTAAAAAAATAAAAATAAATTGTCTATTGCTAAATTGTATGGGAATAAATCAATGAAGGAGCTTGAAAGTAACTGAGCTTCAAAATTTGTTGGTTGGTTTTCAAGGATATGCGATGGCATTATTTTTTAATTTTTACCTATTTGCTGCTCTTGTAAGTATCAATTGCGCCATTTTACTATATTTTGGGTTATTTCAATGTAATTTCTTGGTACAAGTGTGAAACTACGTTTCAAATGTGTAATTTTGTAATTTTTGTCTATTAATAATTTATATGGAAATAACATGGAACATGAAAGTAATGGAACGCTAAAAAGTTTATGGGTTGGTTTTAAGCATGTGCAGTGGCATGATTAGCAAAGGCTTAGAGGATTAGTTTTGAAGCTCTATGATTTGATAGAAATGCAATTTTAATGTAATTAAAAATTTGAATGATCTGTTATTGGATTTGGGTTAGGTTGATTGGGATATGTGATAATAGCGATGTTGAAAGTAAATCATTGTGATTTGTTATATCATTGGTGAGAATTTTCGGTGATTGTCGTCTTTTTATTATTTAACAAAATGTTGTCGCCTACTAAAGTTTTCAATTTTCTTCATCCTTTTATTACAATTCCTAGTACATGGGTACAGATAATGCCAAGGTTCAGTATGGCCCATACTAATATTGTGTTGACTTGTAGCTTAGGCATAATATAGACAATTTTTGAGTTTGTTGTTACTTGCTATAAATGTACATGATTAGACTGAATATGGACCATATATAAAAATTATTGTATCAGGACTTTATTCATTTTTTTTTTGCCTTTAATGTTTTCCGTTTAACCTGCTAGTTTGTCCTTGTCTCTTTTCTTTACACGCCACCTTTTTTTCTTTCCAGTTTTTGTGCAATGGAGGATACATACTCAGTTGCTACGCTCATAGACTCTACAACCTCTAAGATACAACAACTTCAGAAAGCATTTGCTGAACTTGAAAGTCACCGAGCCGTGAGCCTGAACCTAAAATGGAAAGAACTTGAAGCACATTTTCATGGGCTCGAGAAGTCCTTGAAGAGGCGTTTTCACGAGTTGGAGGACCAAGAAAAGGAGTATGAATCTAAAACCATGAAAGCCCAAGAATTGTTAGTGAAACGGGAAGCTGCTGTTGTGGCCAAGGAACAAGCTTCATTGGAGAAACTCCAGGAGAAGAGGGACGCTGCTGTTTTTGCTATAACTAATGCTCTGGAAATGCCTGAGGATGTTTCACCTGTTGAGCCTGCTATTGTTTCCACAGATGGCCAAGGTGGGGCCTCAATAGTTGAGGAGAAGCCACCTGATGCCATGGCTGCTGAAAGTAACTTAGAAACCCTGAGAAGTCCTTCTGAAGATGTAATTTTGGATGTGTCTTATCCTCAGTTAGTTAAACTATGTGAAGAGATGGACTCGGAGGGTCTTCACAAGTTTATATCAGACAACCGAAAGAACCTTGCTGTTATTAGGGATGAAATTCCATGTGCACTTAAAGCTGCAGCTAACCCAGCCCAGCTTGTGTTGGACTCCTTGGAAAACTTTTACCGCACCGAAGTGTCACCCATGGATGGGAAGAAGGATTCATACCTGTTGGGTCTCCGTCGGACTTGTATCATGTTGATGGAATGCCTTAGCATTTTGCTTGCAAACCCAGATGTGACAGTTTCTGATTTGATTTCAGAAGATGTTAAGGAGCAGGCCAAAGTCATTGCTGAAGAATGGAGACCAAAGTTGGATGCTCTGGACATAGACGCTAGCAACGGGAACTCCTTGGAGGCGCATGCATTTTTGCAACTTGTGGCCACTTTTGGTGTTGCTTCTGATTTTGACGAGGAAGAAATGTCTAGGCTTATACCCATGGTTTCTCGCCGTCGCCAAACTGCTGACCTGTGTCGTTCCCTTGGATTGTCAGATAAAATGCCAGGTTTGTCTTCCATCTGTGTGGGCTCAATGCAATCTGAACAATAGTATGTAGTTTAAAGAAAAACAAATGGGAGAATATGTTGATGATTAATATGCCATCCTAACCTTGAACCCGTGTTTATACTATTAAGAGGATGTTGAGTGTACAAAATGAATTTACATCGCTAGGGAAGGTTTACTATTCTAGCTATGAAAATGCTTTAGAGAGGTTATTGTGCGCATTTGTTTTTCTGTTGATTGTGTCTGTTTCATTGGCAATTCGCATTTCATATTGAAAGTATGCATCCAATATGAAGAAATTATAGGATTGATGAAACAACTGTTTGCTTATATTGTCAGTTGTTCAAACTTCAAACTTCAAAGTTCCTTGTGTTTTCAGGTGTAATCGAAGTGCTGATTAATAGTGGAAGGCAAATTGATGCGGTTAACTTGGCTTTTGCCTTTGAGCTTACCGAGCAATTTTCTCCCGTGCCTTTATTGAAGTCTTACTTGAAGGATGCAAGGAAGTTTTCTTCACCAGCAAGATCTGGAAGCACGTCTCCCACAGCACACGTACGTTGACTTTTGTTTCTCCACGTTGACTTGTGTTTTTCGTAGTAAGCAAGTTAAATACTTCTGCATTCATATGCATGACACGATCTCGAGTAAGAGGTGAAAACTGAAAACTACTTAGGAACAGTGATGCCATCCAAAATAACAGGAGAGAAATTTCAGTTGATGCCCATATCTAGTAGGGTTTGGCAATCAGAATTAGAGCTGTCAATTCATGTTGACGTGCTGTGCATGTTTCTCAAGTAAAACACGAACACAACGCACATACACGATTATTAAACTTGTTGCGGTCAACACGCTTAAATCGTACAGTGTTTATGTGGTGTCATGTATCATGTCCTGAATTGCCACCTCTAATTAGAATATAGTTGTTTTTCGGGTTTTTTCTAACAAATTTTATTGTCTTCAGAATGAGGTTAATGAACGAGAGCTGACTGCACTCAAGGCTGTGATCAAGTCCATTGAAGAGCATAAGCTTGAGGAGCAATATTCCTTGGACCAACTCCAAAAACGGGTCCTCCAGCTAGAGAAGGCCAAGGCGGAGAAGAAACGAGAGACTGAAACCACAAAGCCCCAAACCAAGAGACCCCGAGCTAATGGTGTAGGATATGGACCCCGTGTTACTAACATTCCTGACAAAACAGTCCATCCCCGAGTCCCCGATAGGTATCCACAGTACATGTATGAAAGATCATACGTTTATCCTGTACCGACTGACAACCATGTCCCTGCTCTTTACGGTGCTGCTACTTACAACCTTCCTCCTCACGGCAATTACTTTGGGAATGGCTTTGGGAATGGCTACCAATACCAGCCCGCCCCGTATCTTCACTAGGTAGTAAAGACTAAAGACGGTGAAAAGGTGACTCTGATCCTCTCCTTTGACTGCTAGTTTTAACCCTCGATCGATGAAAGTTATGCAGAAAAAAGAAGAAAAAAAAGGCCTTGTTAATCTCTTAGTTGGTGTACAAACTGATACTGTGATCTTCTAATATGCACTATGTTTTTAATGCCTTGTTAATTTCTAAGTTGTTGTACAAACTGATACTTTGATCTTCTAATATGCAGTGTTTTTCAGTTAGAATGTGTTTATTATTAGTCTCTTCTTTTCCTCACTTGGTTCTTGCAATTTATACATGTTTTTCAGTGAAACAAAATGAGTCAATTTGGATTTAAACCCGTGAATATCCGAAAGCTGATCTGTTCTTTTGCAGGAATGGATCGTATAACGGGATTACACCCCCTATTTGAGTCGGGTTGGACAGTTCATACATTTTATGCTGTATAACCCCCTATTTCAAGTATATGACTTTATAATTGTAATCTTTCACAGTTGCTCTTTATTTTTGCGATTTCGGGTTACAAAAAATACTCTTATCAAATTTTGGATTGTTTTACAACACACTTGACTTTAAATTAGATCTTTCAAATTTGAAATCGATATTTTTTTTTTTTCTGAAATTTGAATCTTAATCTTGGTCTGAAACTCAAATTGTCACCTCTAATTTATAGCGCAAAATCAAGGGGCTAAGCTATATATTAGAGAGTTTTCTCACCCGATTCAACGAGATTTGAGTTTGGCGTATAAAATGTGTGTGACCACCTATCTTGTCCTGTTTCAAAAATGTATAACGTCTATTTTATATAATTTAAATCCGTAAAAAAGCGGGTGAATTCCCACCGCAATTTATATTTCTGAATGGGCCTAAACACCGGCCCATATTGCAATAAGCAGTCTCACAAACGGAACGGAACGGGATGGAACTGTAGGCGTTACGTTCCCTCCAGAAACTTCCAGATAAGTATGTCTCCAATTCAAAATTTTCAGATCTCACTGATCGTCTCTTTCATTTTCCCGCCAAAAAAATGAGAATCGCCGAGATCTCACATCCAATTCCCGATCACCGGCGATCGGGACCGGAGACGATTACAGAGCCTCAGTCTCTCCACAGTCACCTCCTCTCTCAAGTTGATTCCTCGATCAAGCTCTGCGAAAACGTAGCTCCCGATTCCAAGCTCGGCCAAATCGCCTCCGATCTCCGGAAGAGCCTGACTCGGTTGAGTCAACTCGCGCCCTTCCCCGACAACTCGTTCAAGCTCTACTTCTGAAAGCCCAGCTCCCGCCTCTGAAACGCCTGTGTCGCCCTCTGCAATGCAGCCGCGGCAGCCAAATCAGCATCTTCTTCCTCCGCAGCCGAAGATCGCGCTAGGCTCCGTCATGTGGCCGCCGACATGCTGTCTCTCGCCGGTGATGTATCCGGAGTCCCCTCTCCGGCGATCAAGGCCGCTTCGTTTTACTATAAGACAGGCTTGGCCTGGCACGATCTTCGCAAATTTGATGTTGCTTCGAGTTGCTTTGAGAAGGCGACGGAACTGGTGTCGAAGATCGAGGCTGAGAAAGTTTCCGATGCGGGAGAGAGGAAATTGTTGTTAGATTTGCATATCGCGAGATCTAAGACTGCGTGGGAGGTTTCGGACAAGAATCTCGCGGTCACTCTGTTGAATCGAGCGAAGAATTTGATTTATGGATCGTCGGAGCACTGCAAAGCTCTGGCGACTCAGTATTTGATACTTGGAAACAGTGGTCTGTTGTCGAAGAACGAGAGTCATGGTTCCAAGGAGGCTCTGAAGCTCATGAACGAAGCATTGGATCTGTGCGAGAAAGGATTGGCTATGACGAGGACACGGGAAGGGAAAATGGAACTGAAGGGGCTGAGGTCGAAAACGCTCCGGTTCATCGCGGCCGTACATTTGCAGAATGAAGAGTACGAGAGTGTGATCAAGTGCGTTAGGGTTCTGAGAGACGATGATGATGGTGGGGACAGCCATCCTAGCTTGCCGGTGCTGGCCATGAAAGCGTGGTTGGGACTGGGAAGATACGCAGAGGCAGAGAAGGAGCTGAGGGGCATGGTGGTAAATAAGGGAATTCCTGAGGGAGTTTGGGTGTCCGCCGTGGAGGCTTATTTTCAGGCGGCTGGGACGGCCGGGGCAGAGACGGTAAAAGGGGTATTTTTGGGGCTATTGGGGCGGTGCCACGTCAGTGCTAGCTCAGCTATCAGGGTGGCTCACAGGGTGATTGGGGGCAGTGGAGAGGGGTCTAGAGTGAGGGCCAAGGTGGTGGCCGAGCTGGTCTCAGACGAGAGAGTGGTGCCTCTCTTTTCCGGTGAAGCTGCTTCTAAGGACAGAAGGGCTATGCATGCTGTTCTGTGGAACTGGTAATTTCACATGTCATATGCTATATATAGTTGTTTATGTTTTTTTAGTAGCTGAATTATGTCATGCAAATGGAATGGCTGAATGGCATGATCCAAGAGGCAAATGGTTGCATTTGGGTTATAAATTCTTTCTTGCATGATTGTCTTTTTAGGTTTGAGGCATTTGGTTCATGCAAAGTTAAACAATTCTGGTTTAGGCACATAATATTTGCACATAAAAAGATATGTGGGATTGCATTTTTGGTTGCTCTTATTTTTGTCTGGCTTTGATCTGAAATTGAAGTCTCTGAGTTTCTGCTCTATGTGTATCTCTTTCATTTGAAAATTGGATGGAGGGAATTTAGAACATTTGACTCTAAGCAAGAGGTGTTTTCATCTGTTGTACTGCCTATTTCTCTCCCATTTTCTCTTTTTCTTTGGAGTAGTTAAACTTCTCAATGAATTTTGTTTTCAACAGTAAGAGATATCTAATCTACACAAGTGGGATTTGTCTCTCAAGGCTTTACAGCCCATGGGGTCTAACATATATCATTTTGTTCTGGTGCTGTGCTGCTACTTGGCTTGTGTGTGTGTCCTGTAATAAGCTGGACAAAAGAGCTTGGCTTAGAACTTTTTCAAAGTGTCATTTGAAGTGATCCCCTGTGGAAGAAGAGAATATCAATACGGCACTTTACATGCATATGAATATCATGTATGAAATGGCTTTAGGGAACTAAAGAACTTGTTCTATGATTTTATAATTTTTTCCCTTTGACTAAGCAAAAGAGCATTCTTGTTTCTCAACAATCCATTAACTTATGATGAGGGCATAATTTTTGTTAGAAGTATCCTCTGTAAATCAGATCTTTCACTCCATTTCCTTTGTCTTCGCAGTGCTGCAGATCATTTTCGGTTAAAGGATTATGAGACAGCTGCTGAGATGTTTGAGAAATCAATGCTATATGTTCCATATGACGTAGAGAACAGAGTTATTCGAGCAAAGGGTTTTAGAGTATTATGTCTATGCCATCTTGGTCGGTCACAGCTAGATAGAGCTCAAGAATATATTAATGAAGCTGAAAAGGTAACCTAGATAATGATTTAGTTTGTTGGACTTCAGATCTTTTGTACTTAATATGTTCATTCTCTTATAATCCATGCCAGTTATGCAGTTACTGAACTTTCTAATGCTTTTTGAATTCTGCAGCTCGAACCCAACATAGCCTGTGCTTTCCTTAAGGTACTCCTGCTTTCACAGCTCATTTATATGTAAGCATACATACTTGAATTATTCTTTCATGGTTCTTGACTTTGCTTATGGTTCATGCAGTTCAAGATCTATTTGCAGAAAAATGACCACAATGGTGCCATTACTCAGATCCAATCTATGCCATCCTGCCTTGACTTCACTCCAGACTTCCTTCTCCTCTCAGCCCATGAAGCTGTTGCTTGTCACACTCTTCCCGTTGCTGTTGCTTCTCTCTCCAATCTCTTAAACTTCTATTCCTCGGGAAAGCCCATGCCAGTAACAGAAGTCATAGTGCTGCGCACGCTGGTCACAATCCTTACTGAAGCACCCGCCAACGAGCTGGAAGTCCTTAAATTCATGAGAAGAGCTCTCACCAGGGCGTCTGAACTTGGACCCGATAACTTCTTTGGAAAAGGGGAGGTAGGGAGAAGGGAAAGAAATTGGTTTGCAGTGACTTCATGGAATATTGGGACAACATCAGGAAAGGCAAAGAACTACGAAGTATGCGGTGAATTTTTTAGGTTGGCATCGGAATTTTATGGCATTCTGGTTGATGGGCAATCAGAAGAATACAATGTCATGGTCTGCAAATCATTAATCCTGACTGTGTCTGCCATGATAGCTTCAGAGGATCAAAAGAAGGTTGCTTTGTCAGACACTGAAGTGAAACAAGCTGTTGAACTGCTAGACAAAGCAGGGAAGGTATGATACCTGTATTATATCAGTTCACTTAAATAAGCATATTTTAGTATCTCGAATTTTCGCATTTCCATCATAAAGGTAACAAACCCTTAGGATGAGAATGCTTAAGTGGATCCGGTAACTCTAGGAAGAGATGGGATAGCATCGGGTTGAAGTTAATATAGAGGGAGTAGCGAGGAAACTACGGTAACACTTAATTGGCTTCATAGAAGAGATAGAGGTTTAGATGGGATGGAGTGGAGAAGGATTATACGAGCATAGGATCTCAAAGAGCTTGGATTAGTTGATCCCAACAATGTTGGAGAAATGATTTGTTGGTTGTTATCGTATTATCATAATGATATTAGGTAGCCTTTGGATTATAATCGGTATGGGAATGAGAATGAGATTCTCATTTTTCATGTTTGGAATGGGAATCCCGTATTCTCATTCTCGTTTCGAAATTGTTAAATCCAAACGCTACCTTAATCGCTGCATTATTCCTGTGAGACTCATTTAGATTTTATGCATTTATGCAGATACTGCCTTCACTCTCACCTGGTACTCTCCTCATTGAAGACCACATTTCCACAACTGATCCAAACCTCTTCTTCATATACACTTTCAATGCCTATAACATCCACGGAAGACTCAACAACGTACCGTCCCAAAACCTTCTCGTAAAGAATTTCGCCAACTCGAAAGCTTGCAATCCAAACTATCTTCTCCACATTGGCCTCTGTGCCTCCCATGGTCCAAATCCCAACCCTGAAGTAGCCGCCTTTGCCCTAAACGAGTCCCTCTCGTCCCTCCTCTCCTCCCCTTCGCCGGACTACCAAACAGTGGCTCTCATCGTCCGGACACTGATCTCAGTGACCAGCATCCACAAGGGCAATACAGATGACGATGCAGTGCTTGGAATGTACAAACAAGCATACAGAATAATGGTCGGGTTGAAGGATGGCGAGTACCCCATTGAAGAGGTCAAGTGGCTTGCAATGACGGCTTGGAACCGAGCAGCCCTACCAGTCCGGCTGGGGCAGATCGATGTGGCAATGAAATGGATGAATGTAGGGTTGGAAATTGTTCGGAAGGTTTCGGGAATGGAGACTTATAGGGCTTGCATGGAGGATTTCATTGCTGAGTTTGAGAGGAAGTGTTTTGTGCACAAAGAAGGTGAAAAAGGCACTTAGAAGATGAAAATAGCAGCACATGGAGGTATGTAAATTTGCTTTACCTAATTTCGATATCATATCTAGCTTAATCATGAGTTTATGAATCAAAACGAACACAACACGTTAGATATAGTCATGTATATAGATTACCTTTCATTTTGTTAATTAGATCTACTAATCCATATTTACACTGACAACGAGTTCTATGTTAACCTTGGGTCTCTAGTACGAGACCCAAAGAGCGCAACTGCGTTAAATCTTGTAGGAAGAGTTTTGCTACTCAATCTGGATTAAGCCGAATGATTTACCCCTAAAGTTAAGACTTAAATATTTAAACCAGACGGTTTACTCCTAAAGTTAACACCTACTCAACTCATTGAACTTCCTCTTGATTAGGGGTGTTTAAAGGCAGAGCTGGGAGTTTGAATCTGTACCTCCTGGGCATCCAAATCTACTTAAAACTAATCCAGAATCAAACTGAAACTGATCCAATTCAATTCATTTAAGATCGAATCAGGGAAAACTGCTCATTTTGAATCGGCCGGATTCAGATCCCCTTTCAAATTACTCTTTTATCCTTTTGAATCCAATCGGGCTAGCCTTGAGCATAAAACTCGACAGCATTTCCGGCTGGTTCAACCCAACCACTTTTAGCGACCAAATACAGAAGTGGGCATAGCAAATCAAAGGCTCGAAAAATACAAATTTCCTGATTCCTACCAAATCATCAACGGTCTTATATTAAAACAAAACGATTCAGAACATAAACCCAAAACCATTTCCGCAACCCGATTAATACTTTCTTAAGAGTTCATAGTCTCAGTAAAACAGTACAGTACCTACAAATTAGAACAGCCTGTAAATATATACTATCTACATCTATTGCTCACACCAGAGCTACTTAATCCAGGCTTCATATAACTTTAGTTAAAAAGTCACCTTCTTGTCTTCAGACTTCCTCCTAACCGTCGTCTTCAGGGTTGTTCACCCGTTCACATTCATCGATCCATTCGCTATATCTGCAAGACATAATACATAGATTCTTGAATTCATTCAAAATATATGCATTATAAAAAGTGCCTACAACGAGAGAGAGAGAGAGAGAAAGTGTTTGTACATACACGTCGATTGGCTCGGACAAAGCTGCAAAAACAATGTGAAGGACGAGTCAGTTTAATAAAGGAACTCTCAAATTCATCCACAGCATTATCCATGCCAAAATTGTACTAAAAATCTTTAAGGAAGCGTTTGGATTATAAAAAATTGGAACAAGAATGGGAATGTGATTTCCGTTCCAAAGCCATTTTCATAAGCAAAGTCATAATCCAACAAGAATCTCATTCATTCACTAAGTTTAAACAAAATGCCATCTAAGTTTACAATCACAACCAACAATTCGAACACAAGAAGTTCATGGTAAAATAGCATTCATGTATGTGTCATGATGCACCAAAATATACCAATCAAAAGCAAAAGGACCGTGCAGCAAACCTGTGATGGTAGTGCTGAAACTTTCTTGGCATATCCCGCATATGGCTTCTCCAATCAAGTTCTTCATGTCGCTGAAACCGAGAAAACACCAAAGATGAATGAGAGTCAATGAATAATGAAGTTAACAAATGGGACGGGTCAAGACTTGCATCTCGAACCTTTCCGATTTACAAAACCATATATTTTAAGTTTTCCTTCGGTTTTGTACTTTCTTTTCCCTAAACTAAACGGTGCTCTTTTTCACCAAATGTTCCGACATTCAAGAATCAAGAGGCAAAACTCATTACAAATGACAATGTAAGAGTTAATCATTTGAAATCCCGTGTCGTAGCCATATTTTGAATCCTGTTGGATTTGAGCCAAAATCCAAATCCAATGTTTCAAAATCAAATACAAGAATCCAAACGAACCATTAGTGAATTCAAGAATTCTATACATTCATCCCAAACAAAAGATGCGACTATAGTCTATATAAGGTATGCAACATAAAACCCCGTAAATATCTTACATGCGGCATTCAACGCTTGTGCCATGGTTGCAAAAGGGGCAACTAAAGACCGTATCAAGCCTGTCCATCCGCTTCTTAGGAGGCGGCTTTGCCCTTGACTTCCTCTTCCCCATAGCTCACGACTCTGAAAACAGGAACACAAATTAACTTCAAAAGCTACCCAAACTAACAAAAATCAACTGAAGAAGAACAATAGGAAAATTCATCAAAACACACCTAAACCCAAATCCCAAGTTTAAGTGAAGCTTTCAAATTTTTATGTTTCACAAAGCAAAATTGAAAACAACTTTATTTGTAAAAACAACAACTAAACATACAAAGAAACCCAAAATTTCACTGCAATTTTCTCGGGAGCCAAACAAAAACAAACATTAACAAACCATATTCCCCGGGAGTCTCTTTAAAGACAGGAAATAAGCTCCTGCAATATTCTCCTATGACAACTTTAACTGAAATTTGAAGAAGAATTGTTTTACCAATCAATTGGAGAAGAAGAAAAAAAACTAAATATACAAAGAAACCCAAAATTTCACTGTAATTTTCTCGGGAGCCAAACAAACAAACAAACAACAAAAACGCTAATGAAACAAATCTCAAGACCAAAAAAGCTTACCGAGATCAAGGATACGACGAAAATTAGCGTAAACAAGTTGCGATCTGTGAATCAAAATCAGATCAAAAACTGGTCACGAGAACATACAATTTCGATGAAAATTTACAGAGAAAAATAGAGGAAAAAGTGTTAAATTTCACGGCTCACCTGTGAACAACAACAAACCCTAGCGATTCTGATTGAGAGAAAAAACGAGGGCTTGGTGGTCTCTAGGAGGAGATGAGAAGAGACTTGCACCGGGAAGAGAACGGCGTCGTTTCTTGTTACATAGATCTATCTAGAAGGAGACAAGTATGATTCCTAACGACAGACCGTTAAAATAGTGCCGCCAATATATACCAAACCGACAGGTCGTTAATAAATTGCAATTAGTTTCCCCAATTACTTTTTATTTATTTATTTTTTTTACTTATCATTCGTTACTTTATTTTGTAACAGTGATTGATACTTTGGTACGTAGTGGTTCCTTCAATTTGAAGCATGAAAATACAAAACACTGAATCTAGAAACCAATGACGAAAATAGTTTCCTCTTAACCTTCAATAATTTATTTAAAACGAATTACACGGAAGTTTCAGTTTAATTTTTAATAACCCATTTAAAACAGATCACTCTTTGTTTACGGTGATTCATCAAAGTACCTTCCTCCTAGATCCACTCTTAGCTCATTTCGGTCCATCAACGTCGTCGCTTCTTAGGTTTCGTAATCTTTACTTGTCATGAATGTCAAGATCGTCTATTTTCAAGTTGACTTATCAATAAATTATTTTGTAGTATTTCTCCTCATGTTACAATTCATAATTGGCTGGTTCAAAAGTTACCTTAAAAAGTTAAATTGGAAAAACACTTGGATCCAAGTGTGATAACTCATTTGAATTATCGTCCGTCGTAACAATATTGTTCGATTAACATATTTGCACTTTGGGCCCGAGCAAACCGGTGACGCATTTGCCAGCTCCAACTCAAAACAGCATATGTTTACAAAAAGTATGACCAAAATTAGCAAAGAATGCTAATACATATACAACAAACAAAAGTTACAACTGAAATCTATGTCACAAATTACTTAATAAGCACATTATATGCCTTCTCTATTACCACTGTAAACAACAAAAGTTCATAGTTTTAAAGAAACTAACCGATGTGAAGTAAAATATCCGAAAGCCCATTTCATGAGTTCCTATAATCAGCTGACGAAAGCAATCAATTTTTCTCTCGAAAGATTATTAAAGTCACTTCACATTCACTCACTATGCACAGATTCTGTTGTTTAACTGTCGGGACTCGTTACAGCTTCGGGAGCTTTCGCAACTGTTCGGGTAAAGCAAGCCAAAAACTCTGTGTTACCCTTAGCACCCTTAAGAGGAGACTCAATCCAGCCTTTACTGCAGAATCCGAATTTCTCGACACCATTTATAATCTTCTCAATAACCTACGCAGTGAAATCCAATTAGTAGCACGTCTTGTTTCGGTTCTAGTCAATGCTTATGTTGTTCTACTTGTTAATTTGTATAAATGTGGGTGAAAAAAACTTTGGGTTAAATAGAACTCGGTGCTCCTTATACGGCAAATTTTCAAGTTGTAAAATGAGAACGCGTGAGATATTAGGCCCGCCCCGTTTTAGGCTCGCGGCCTGAATTGCCAGTTATAAATATTACCAAAGAAAAGAAATCTCGCATACCTCTTGATGAACTGTAGAATCTTTCACAATGCCACCTCTACCTACCTGTTTTAGATTATGAAAAACTGAAATCAGATACAAACTAAGTTATTTAAATCGCTACAGACACGATCACACGGTCTGCAACAAATGAATTTCTTCTCCAACAAGAACAGAAGAATCGGTATATTGAGAGTTCTTACTTGTGACCTCTGAGCCTCAAATTGAGGTTTAATCAGTGTTATTAATGTTGATTCTTCTTTCATCAGATTAACAACAGCAGGCATGACCTGCGTTTAGAAAAATAGAATAAAGCTTTATAGAGCTAGAATAAAAAACACAAAATGCGGTCATAATGATTAATCGTTAGGGTTGGACTTTCCCGTTATACCCTTGTGTGCTCTTATTGTAGAAAACTCGAGGGATTCTAACTTCTAACTTACTTATTTTGGGATATTGTTGGGAATTCATGCATAATTAACTAACCGAAAGGGAAAGTAGTCACTCAAAGTCTCGAACGAGGACAAAAGTTTTAAGAACGTGGCCACTCATTTTGGGACAAAGAGAGCAATAAAGACATCCCTAACAAGAAGATCTTCAAAGACCAAATAGAAATGTTTTAAAGTTCAAAAGTATTGGGTATCCGTGCGCAGGAAGATTATGTGATAAGAGTGCTAGGAAGCAAGAACTTCATGACATTAAATAACAAGAAGCATTCTTCGAAAGCTTACCAAGAGAATGGAGATGAATGAAAGGTCAAGAGTCACCAAATCAACTTTTTGGGGGAGTTCAGTAAGGTATCTTAAATTTGTACGTTCTATCACGGATACACGTTCATCTTGACGGATTTGATATGCCACCTATTGAAGAAGTCAGCACATATATGAGTATGGGTATTCTTCCTTAAAAACCTTGAGAAAGATATGGCAATTAAAGAAAACTTGGGTAGCGTATGGATTAAAAAATTGGAATTCCAAAACCATTCTTATGACCAAAAAAGTCGCATGTGAATCTAACTCTCATTCTCATTCTGGATTCTCATTCTTGAACAAAAAACTCTAATCCAAACGCTACTTGATTGCTAGCATATTTGCAAAGGTTACGATAAAATAAGAAAAAAGAACATATATTACCTGTCCGTGACCAACATCAACTCCATAAACATGTGATGCACCGTACTGAAGCAAGCAATCAGTAAATCCTCCGGTGGATAAGCCTGCATCAACAGCCACTTTTCCCGCAACATCAACGCCCAGCTGCTCAATGGCAGCTTCTAACTTATGCCCTCCTCTGAATTAAATTATTAAATTCAGCTTTATCTCGCCAAATGTATAACAAAATTGAAATTTTGTGAAATGTAAATGATGAATGGTTTCAGAAGAGTAATCACCTACATACATATTTCGGAATTTCAACCCTTATCTCTACAACTGATTTTTCAGAGACAGCTGTTCCAGCTTTGTCCACCACCTTTCCATCTACAAAAACTCGACCTGCGCCATAGGTGTATCACACGAAGGAGAAACAAGTCAAGAATTGATCAAACAAACAAACTCCCTACATTGAATATGTTTCCATTGATAATCAAAATGGTTTTCTGTAGAAAAAAAAAATGATCAAATCAGATTTATATATCATAAATATTCAGTTCGATTTTTCAAATTTTTCTACCACCAAAGCATCAACTATAGGGTGCTGTTCAAGTACACAACTTACCCCGTGCTATCCACGATTGTACAAAGGTCCGGCTGTATTGTTCGTACCTTTCAAGACACACCTCATCCAGCCTCTTTTTCCTGAATTTGTTAACATCAAAATGCAATTGGATACAAAAGATGGGATATGAGTTTTGGACCAATATTCACACTAAAAGCAACAGCAGTAATGTTAGAGTATAAAATTAAAATGGGACCTCCAAACAATCAGTTTAAACATATAATTGAGTTGGTCTTCTACGATGTATTAGAGCCGTGTAAATCTAGACGCGTGCATCGACCACATGCAAAGCCATATGCCCTTGCACATGACAGAGCGTGTTAATAGTATGAAATTAAAATTAGGTTTTCAACTATCAGTTTAAACTTTTAGTTGAGTTGGTCCACTACAATTAACATTGCACATCCTGTTTCTTGCTTATCCAAATCATTTAACCTATTTCATATTTTATTGGTACAAGACAGAAAAATGGTTAATTTCAGAAAGCAAATTACAACACAAATAATCATGAAAAACAGACCTTGAAACTTACTTCTTTGGCCCTTTAATCTTCTCTGGTTTCGCAGCACAGAAGCTTCGAATGCGAAAATGACTCCCAGCTCTGTCCAATCCCCCTGAAAACAAGAAGAAACAATAAATTACAGGGTAATGTGAAAATCATTGGCATTTGAGCCTCTTGTGATGTACAAAATCGTGCGGTGAAGATGTTCAATAAAATTACTCAATGAACCCATAAGCTACCATACACAGTAACGTAATATTCACTTGTCATTTGAGCCTCTTGTAAACAAGCAAAATCGCATCAAAGGAGTTCGACAAAATTACTCTATGAACTCATAAACAACAATACATAATGATGTGAAATTCACTTGGCCTTGTAACTCTAAATCTCTTGTAAAACCTGGAATTGGCTTAGCAGAGGCTAAGGGGAATCGACAATCCTCCGTTCAAATACGATACTTTTCCGTTTGAGCCTCTTGTTGATGAGCAAAATCATGCAGTGGAAGTGTTCGACAAAAATACTCAATGAACTCACTAACTTCATTGTACAATAATTTGATTATGTTAAGTTCACTTGACATTTGAGCCTCTTTGTGAAGGAGCAAAATGCGTCAAAGGTGTTCGACAAATCACTCTATGAACTCATAAACTACAATACACAGCAATTTAAACTTCACTTGGCGTTTGAGCCTCTTTGTGGAGGAGCAAAATCGAATCAAAGGTGTTCGACACTATTACTCTATGAAATCATAAAGTATGATACACAATAATTGAAATTCAGTTAGCATTTTTAGCCTCTTGTAGAGGAGCAAGACCGCGGGATGAAGGTATTCGACAAAATTACACGGTTAACTGATAAACTACCATACACAGAAATGTAAAATTCACTTGGCGTGTGAGCCTCTTGTGGATGTGCATAATCGTGCTATGAAAATGTTCAACAAAATTTACTTAATGAACTCATACAATGCACAGTAACGTAAAATTCACTTGGCGTGGGAGCTTCTAGTGGAGGAGCAAATTTGTGCGGCTAAGGTGTCCGATAAAATTACTCAATCAGCTCACAGACTACAACACACAATAATCTGAAACTCACTTAGCATTTGAGATTTTGCAGTGAAGGTGTTTGACAAAATTACTCAATGAACTCATAAACTACAATATTCACTTGGCGTGTGAGCCTCTTGTGGAAGAACAAAACCGTGCATAGAAGGTGTTCGATAAAATTACTCAATCAACTCACAGACTGCAAACACACAATAATCAGAAATTCGCTCCGCATTTGAGATTTTGCAGTGAAGGTGTTCGATAAAATCACTCAATGAACTCACAAACTACAATACACAGCTAAATTCACTTGAATTGAAGGTGTTCGACAAAATTACTCAGTGAAATCATGAACTTGCGGATACGAGTTTTAGAGAGAGAAACGTACGGAGAAGACACGGAGCGGTGGATTTGGGGTGGAGGAGACTTGTGCCGCAGTAGCGCGAAAGGATTGGTAGCTTCAGGCTCTGCAACGCCATTTTTGTTTCTGTGAAACTGAACTGACAGTGGTTGGGACTGTTGATTCGGTTCCATATTTGACCCTAAATTTATTTATTTATTTATTTTGTTTTAATTTAGTTCCAAAAAACAAAAAAAAAAATTGTTTTGTATAATTGTTATTTGGTCCCTCAGAAACTATGATATTTGGTTCCAAACTCATACGTGGCAACTTCTTTATAATAAAATATATGACAATCGTGTAACGTTTAAATTAACTAAATTTGTGAAAAAAGATTATTCATTTTTATATTAGCCGCATCATCAAAATTAGTTAACTTAATCGTCGCTTGGTAGCCACGTTGTACAAAATGGGAGAAAGAATAAGAAATGTAGGTCGAATTTAACTGCCATAGAAGCCTTGGCAGAGATTTAATCGTTCAAAACAAAATAACATCGTTTGGGACAAAATTTGAACGATATGAATAGTTTGAAACCAAATTCAGAACAAACTAAACCAAAATGAATAGTCACAAGACCAAAATATGAAATTTTTTCTTTACTTTTCGTGACTAAGTTTTGAGGTCCGGAGATCTCGGAGAAGTATTTTTTTTAAGGTCTAGCATTTCGAAGTTGACATGTAGTAGATTTGGGAAGATATGGAGCTTGGTGTCACATCCCCAAAAAGGAAGGGTTTGTTCTGGATGTCTTACTAGTGTTCTTAACCATTTGTAGTACTCGTATACTTGTGGACCAGATATTGATTATTAGTGTACTTTAATGATGCAGGTAAAAGCTCTTTTGGCGGGACATGTGTTTTAAATTGCTCGACGTCCATGTAAAATGGTGAATCCTCTCTTCTGATGCGGGAGTTTGAGTGGTCGATTCTTTCGATATGTGACATTGGTTCTAAAAGTTAGAACCTATATTTTGGATCAAAGAAATGTTACCAATGCGAATTTGTTAGATCCAAACCACATATTTTCAAGGAGCACTTTAGATCTGTTTTGTTCAACTTGAACGCAATACTATGCATATTTTATCAAACAACGACATAGTCAGTGCCATTTTTGTTGTCGTTTTGAGAATATATCTGAGTGATTCTTGGACAAAACCTGCTTTCATACACAAATTAATATGCATATTTTATCAAACAATGACAGTTTAGCCAGTGCCATTTTTGTTGTGATTTTGAGACAATATCTGAGCGCTTCTTGGACAAAACCCGCTTTCAGCCACTAATTTACACACTGAGCAACTTTATAGTCATGTTATTATTGCTGTGGTTATGTTAGTTTTAGTCGTATTATGCTTGTTGTTACTTTGTGCTATTAATTTTTTTAGTTTTAGCTACTGTTTGTTTTAAGATGTAGTTGAATCTATTATATCCAACTACAATGCAAGGTTACAATTTTAGCAATAATATGCATATATTCTTGGCATTTTGTTTGAGAAGCCCAGAGCTTCAACGCTTTGAACCACTTTAATACCAAAAGCCCTTTAAATTTTGGTATTAATAAGCTCTTATTTGTTGTTTGCTAATGTTGATTTTTTGATGTTATAGTTGGACCTATTTTGTGCAACTATGGAATGCTTGATTATGAGTTAACCAACAATATGCATATCTTCTTGTTGCTTTCTTCGAGCAGCTAACAACTTTTGGGACAAAACCTGGTTAATTTCAGCCACTAACGTACCGAACAACCCTTTAATTGTTCTACTGTTGAGTAGTAGTTTTAACAATTCGAATCTTTTTGTTACTTTGTACTTTTTTTGCTATTTGTTAGCCTAATTTCATCATACTGTTAGATCTTTTTAATACAAATAGAATGCGTGATTATGATATATACAATAATATGTACAACCTGTTACTTTGTTTGTGGCTACATTAGTTTTAGAAGTATTAAGATTCTTGTTACTTTGTTTCATCATACTGTTAAATCTGTCATGCAAAATTTTCAATGTAGTTAGATATGTTTTTATGCTACTAGAATGCATAGCTATGATCTGAAGTTTCGGTTTGGACTGGCCACTTGTTGGGGTTGTCATTTTGAATCTATATGTGTATTGGTCGTAGATTTGAAGCTTAAATGATCATAGATCGATCTAACTCTATGCAATTGCTTAATATATCTTGTGATGTTGCAATATTTGTTGTCTAAGTAGGATCATGATATGAATTTTATGTGCCATTTTGTTGGTTTAAAAACCCGCCATGTTGGCAAAAAGAAGAAATTAGTGATCTATTTTCCAATGTTTTGCTCAACTATTTTGTTTCTTCGTCATAACAGATTTTAGCTTTTGAGCTAGAATGCATAGCTATGATCTGAAGTTTCGGATTGGACTGGCCACATGTTGGGGTTGTCTTTTTGAATCTATATGTGTATTGGTTGTAGATTTGAAGCTTAAATGATCATAGATCGATCTAACTCTATGCAATTGCTTAATAGATCTTGTGATGTTGCAATATTTGATGTCTGAGTAGGATCATGATATGAATTTTATGTGCCATTTTGTTGGTTTAAAAACTCGCCATGTTTGGCAAAAAGAAGAAATTTGTGATCAGTTTTCCAATGTTTTGCTCAACTATTTTGTATCTTCGTCTTAACAGACTTTAGCTAGAGATTGGGTGTTAACAATGAGAGAGAGCGTGATTGTCGGCATATATGTCAAGATCATAATTGTCTACGTGCGTGTTCCCTATTGTTGACATACGATATTCTTGATTGATCCTTTTGTGGTTACATGTTATTTAAGTGTTATCTTATGCTCGTTCTTCATATTATTTATGCTCTTTAATATGATTTATAGAGGTATATTGTATTTGATGCACATAGTTGTGTATATGGATTATGCCAAAATAAGCTATTCTTGATCATTGGTGGCTCGGAAAAGAAATGTCGTAGGATCAATCTTTATATTTTATTGATTTATGTACTAATTTGCGTACCGATCTCTAGATTTTTTATTGAGCCCTAATAAAATCTAAGAAACTTGCATCAAATTGTCAACTGCTTGAAATTAGCTTGATTATCATGTAAATCAAATATGTGGAATACCATTAGAATAGTTTGGGAAAGAGATCACGAGCCTTGAGAGTAGATGAAAATATGAAGATTTGATTCGTTTTTGTTTTGTTTAGGGATTGTATATAATGTGGCGAGACTATGACTTTATGCACATTACTCATTGTCGATACTTTACAATATTAGATGCTTTAGTTGTACTTCATTCATAGTCTATGTGCACGTTCATGGAGTCGGCTAGGCGTTTTGCTTGCAGATAATTGATATTGTGTGCATATCTCTCGGGTTTACAGCACTGGTAGCTCTCTCCAGAGCGTGCATGGAGTTTCCTACAAAGGCTATGGGAAGTTGAGCACCTGATGTGAGTTTTCGTGATTTCTCTATCGCGAAAACTTGAGTTACATGAAGCAACATACATGTACACTTGTGTGCCGACTAGAAACAAACTCAATTTACATGTAGTGACTATTGTACATTTCTGTGCCGACTGAAAACAAACTCAATTTACATGGAGCAATATTTGTACATTTGTGTGGCAACTAGAAACAAAGAAAGTAGATTCAAACATGAACATTTGGTTTGAGTTTAGAGATTGTATTGTGGTGACACTATGGTTTGAGTTTAAACATGTTTGTCACCCGAGAAACAACTCTTTGCTTTGATTCGGGCTTTAGTAGACGTTAATGGAGTTGGAGTTGTATGCAATCTTTGCAAGGCGATTTTGACTGAATTTCGACAATTAGCCTGATAATTGCTTTGTTTTGCTTGTA
>JAYMTA010000768.1:0-24383 GCA_036897625.1 Pelargonium cotyledonis
TGGTAATGCAATATGTGCTAGTATGAAATGACACCAAGGCTAGTTGTGTTTATTTTGGGTTTTACTATGGAATGGATTCAAGTTTCTGTATAGCATAAAAGTGCATGAGTTTGGTTTTGCAGTCATGATCTGGTCTGTGTAAAAGAAATTTTTGCCCAAGTTTGGCATCTTTGTGTTATAAAAGTCTATTAATCTATAACTTAAGTCATTGAACATAATAATTTAACATTGATTAGTATTCCCTCTGTCTCTCTATCTCAAAATGAGCTTCTTCTTTCAACTTTTTGCAAGTGAATCATGAATGAATTAGCAATAATATCCTTAAGAAAAGTTAGAAAGGACTACTTGAGTTTGTTATAACTTAGGCACATGCCCACACGAGGGAAAATAATATCATCATGAATTTTGCCAAAAAAATGAAATAATTAGTTTGGGATGGAGAGATTAGTATGTAAAAAATTCTCTTATCAACATATTTTAAATTTATTTATGCAAAATGTTTGTGTTTCTGCGGTAAGATGGTAAGTTCGGGCAAACTGCATAGTAATTTACATTTGAATTCCGTAGTAATTTTTTATATCCTAACATTTTTTTCTAAGCTATCTGGGTTTCTTTGTCAACTTTTAGGAGGTCCTTGCACCGATTCTTAGTCCTAAGGGAGTTAAATTATTTGTCATTTCTGTCTTTGTTGCGCTCACATTGGCTAGCATTGTAAGTTCTCCATTTTTTTTTCTTCTTTGGCAGTTCTTAGATCATTGATGTTTCTTGTTTGTGCTTGTCATAAATTTAGTTTATTTATCATCTTTTTATAGGCACTATGCACCAGGATTGAACCAGGTTTAGAACAGAAGATTGTTCTTCCTCGAGACTCTTATCTTCAGGTTTAACTTCTTGAATCTTGTTGCTTTTTATTTTATATTGTTCAAGGAGCATCCAAATTCAGAAATGTTGTGCTTATTGAGTCTTTTGGTGATACATCTTTAAATTGGTACAGGGGTATTTCAATGATATGTCGGAGTATCTCAGAATTGGACCGCCGCTATATTCTGTTGTGGAGAATTACAGTTACAGGTATTTGTAGTGTTTGGCTTTTCATTTTCTTATTCTATTTTTTCTTATTTATACTACAATTTATCTGCGTATATGTTGCATATTTATTATTAGTATATCTTTCTATCACTAAAAAGTTAAAATGTACCAGCTAGCAACTGCAAGAGTGCAGACTTTATTTCAAATTAAATAGATCTGATATGATCCATGATACCTTGGTTTTTTTGGATAATTTGACTAAATATAAAGAGGGGAAAGTGGGAAACTGTTATGGAGTGGAAGGATAGATACGAATAGTAATCAGGAGAAGTTAAGGGTGAAAGGGAGAAAGTACTGAGTCACTTGAGATATGTATACTCCGACGGTATAGAATATGTATTAATCTACATTAGTTATAATTTAGATAACATAGAACTTAATTTGCTAAGTTTCCAAGAAATATAGAACTTTTCTCTATTGAAATTTCTTAATGTTCGAAATTCACAACCCTGTGGCTATTATAGCCATCCAAGTGCAATAACGGGTAGTATTCTGGTCACATAAAATGCCTTTCTAGGACAGGGTACACTATAATTCTTAAAAGTGCATATATAAATACCAGATAATGTACTAGCACACAAGTTCGAAAAATGATTATGCTATGATGCTGTCTTTGATTTTTGTTATCTTAGTGTTTCTCTCTTGGAACATTTTCTTAATGCTGATGGTTTTCTGCTCTCCAGTTCAGAATCAATACATACAAATCAGTTGTGCTCCATCAGCCAATGTGATGGGAACTCTCTATTAAATGAGGTGAATCCTTCTCTATGTATCGATCATAAGAGTGCAATTTTGATATCATTGTGTTTTGCGTAAAAAAAAAAAATCAATTCATTTAGTGAAGTAAAGACCAAGAGAAACAAGCTCTGGACCTACAAAAATGTCGTACAATTACAAGGCCAACACAACTACTATGCCCCTCAGCCAAGGGATATCCTTAAATCAAAACCCCCTGATCAGCGAACGAGGAAGCAAACTCATTGCCAGACCTTACATTCTATTAAGTTCATCAAAACCAACTCATAAGTGACTAGGTATTTTCCTCAAGTAAAATCCCCCTCACAGGTAGGTATATTTCTTCCACATGTGGGCCACTACACTGCGAGCATGACCATCTGCAAGCGGATCAGACCACAAGGAGAGGCAACATAAATGGGCCACCTTAAGGTCAAGGCTTGGATCATAACTAGCTCTAATACCATGTTGAATATCAAGTGGATACAGATTTCACATTCTTTCTATATGAGATTCCTTAACACAGCAAGAATAGAATACCATGTTTAATATTTGTCTTGTATGTGCAGTTGGTTGAAAACATAACTTTAACAAGCTAATTATTTTGTTTAACTTGAATTATCCTGTATCATTATTAATTTATTATTATATTGTAGCCTGTGTATAAAAAATATTGTGCTTGCTCCATCAATAATCATCTAGTCATTCTAAACACAACTTGTACCTTATAGCTGACGGTTACGTATCTTGGTTCTGTTTGACTGTTGCTGCCATCTCTGAATCCATTGCTAAGCCTGCTGCTTCTTGGCTCGATGATTTTTTATGTATGGATATACCCAGAAGCTTTCAGTTGCTGCCAGAAGTTCACAAATGGGAGTTATTGCCCCCCTAATGATCAGGTCATGGTCCAATCATGATTAGATTATTATTTTAATACTTACGTAGTGCTTTTCATTATAAGGTAATTTCAGATTAATGTATATGCTCTGTGCTCAGTGCTCCTCACAAATCTGTGACAGTATTTGTGGTTTCTTTTTATAAATCTGCTTTCTTTTTTCTTTTTAATTTCCAGGTGACAGTATTTCAAGGTGGACCCTAAAAACTATGGACCAAATGGTGACCATGGCGGACTTGAGCATGTTAGGTAATGTTTTCAGGTATATTTCAATATTTCATCATTTTTATGTTTATTTATCTCTCTTTTCACTTTTACTCAGTTTTTGGTGAGACAATTTTAATTATGTTGATTTTGTTGGTGATTTTAATTACAAATTACCCAAATCACGTGTGTCCCAAATCACGAAAATATGTCCCGAGAATGTCTTAAAAATGAATATGTCCCAAGAATGAATATATCCCGAAATTTCCTAAAAATAATGTGTTTTGAATAGAATATGTACCAAAAATGTCCTGTATCGAACATGTCTCGAATCGAATGTGTTTCGATCGAATATGTCCCGAGAATGTCCCGGATCGAATATGTCCCCAATTGAATGTTTTTCAATCGAATGTGTCATAAATCGAATGTGTTTCGATCTAATATGTCCCGAGAATATCCTTAATTGAATATGTTTTGAATCGAATATGTCCCGAATCGAATGTGTTTTGAATCGAATATGTCCCTAATTGAATGTGTTTCGATAGAATATGCCCCGAGAATGTCCCAAATCGAATGTCTCGAATCGAATGTGTGCCGAGAATGTCCTAAATTTAATGTGTTCCAAATGTAATATGTACCGAAAATGTCTTGTATTGAATATGTTTCGATAGAACATTTCCCGAATCGAATGTGTTTCAATCGAACATTTTCCGAATCGAATGTGTTTCGATCGAATATTTCTCAAATCGAATTTGTTTCGAGAATGTCCCGAATCGAATATGTCCTCAATTGAATGTGTTTCAATTGAAAGTCCTGGGAATGTCCCGTATTGAATATGTTTCGATAGAATATGCCACAAGAATGTCCCGAATTGAATTTATCCCGAGAATGTCCTGAAATGAATGTGTTTCAATCAAATGTGTTTCGATCAAATATTTTCCGAATCGAATATGTTTCGAGAATGTCCCGAATAGAATATTTCCTCAATTGAATGTCCCAAATTGAATGTGTTTCGACTGAATATGTTCCGAGAATGCCCAGAATTGAATATATCCTGAGAATGTCCCTAAATGAATGTGTTTCAATCAAATACGTCTCGAATCGAATGTGTTTCGATCGAATATATCCCGAGAATGTCCTGAATCTGAATATGTTTTGAATCGAATGTGTTTCGATCGAATATTTCCCGAATTGAATGTGTTTCGATCAAATATTTTCTGAATCGAATATGTTTCGAGAATGTCTAGAATCGAATATGTTCTCAATTGAATGTGTTTCAATTGAATGTCCCAAATTGAATGCGTTTCGATCGAATATGTCCCGAGATTGTGCCGAATTAAATATAACCTGAGAATGTTCCTAATTGAATGTGTTTCAATCAAATATGTCTCGAGAATGTCCTAAGAATGAATATGTCCCGAAAATGCCCTAAATTTAATGTGTTCCAAATGGAATATGTAACGAAAATGTCTTGTATCACACATTTCCCGAATCGAATGTGTTTCGATCGAATATATCCCGATAACGTCCCGAATTTGAATATATTTCGAATCGAATGTGTTTCGAGAATGTCATGAATCGAATGTATCATAAATCGAATGTGTTTCGTATCGAATGTGTTTCGAATCGAATATGTTCCGTATCGAATGTGTTTTGAATCGAATATGTCTCTAATCGAATGTGTTTCGATAGAATATGCCCCGAGAATGTCCCAAATCGAATATGTCCCGAGAATGTCCCAAATTGAATATGTTTCGATCGAATATGTCTCGAATCGAATGTGGTTCGATGGAATATGTCCTGAGAATGTCCTAAGAATGAATATGTCCCAAAAATGTCCTAAATTTAATGTGTTCCGAATGTAATATGTACCGAAAATGTCTTGTATTGAATATGTTTCGAATCAAATGTGTATTGATTGAATATTTGCCGAATTGAATGTGTTTCGATTGAACATTTTCCGAATCGAATGTGTTTTGATCGAATATTTCCTGAATCGAATTTGTTTCGAGAATTTCCCGAATCGAATATGTTCTCAATTGAAAGTCCCGAGAATGTCCCGTATTGAATATGTTTCGACAGAATATGGCACAACAATGTCCCGAATTGAATATATCCCGAGAATGTCCCGAAATGAAAGTGTTTTAATCGAATGTGTTTCGATCAAATATTTCTCGAATTGAATATGTTTCGAGAATGTCCCGAATCGAATATGTCATCAATTGAATGTCCCAAATCGAATCTGTTTCAATTGAATATGTTCCGAGAATGTACCGAATTGAATATATCCTGAGAATGTCCCTAAATGAATGTGTTTCAATCAAATATGTCTCGAATCGAATAAGTTTCGATCGAATATATCCCGAGAATGTCCTGAATTTGAATATGTTTTGAATCCAATGAGTTTCGATCAAATATTTCCTAAATTGAATATGTTTCGAGAATGTATCGAATCAAATATGTCTTCAATTGAATGTGTTTCAATTGAATGTCCCAAATTGAATGTCTATCGATCGAATATGTCCCGAGAATGTCCCAAATTAAATATATTCCGATGATGTTCCTAATTGAATGTGTTTCAATCTAATATGTCTCGAGAATGTCCTAAGAATGAATATGTCCCGAAAATGTCCTAAATTTAATGTGTTCCAAATGGAATATGTAATGAAAATGTCTTGTATCACATTTCGCGAATCGAATGTGTTTCGATCGAATATATCCCGAGAATATCCCGAATTTGAATACGTTTTGAATTGAATGTGTTTCGAGAATGTCCCGAATCGAATATGTCCTTAATTGAATGTGTTTCAATTGAACGTCCCAAATCGAATGTGTTTCAATTGAATATGTTCCGAGAATATTTAAGATTGAATATATCCTGAGAATGTCCCTAAATGAATGTGTTTTAATCGATTATGTCTCATATCGAATGTGTTTCGACCGAATATATCCCGAGAATGTCCCGAATTTGAATATGTTTCGAATCAAATGTGTTTTGATCGAATATTTTCCGAATCGAATGTGTTTCGAGAATATCCCGAATCGAATATATCCTTAATTGAATTTGTTTCAAATGAACGTAAATCGAATGTGTTTCGATCGAATATGTCCCGAATTAAATATATCTTGAGAATGTTCCTAACTTAATGTGTTTCCATCGAATATGTCTCGATAATGTCCTAAATTTAATGTGTTTTGAATGGAATATGTAACGAAAATGTCCTGTATCACACATTTCCCGTATCGAATGTGTTTCGATCAAATATTTCCCGAATCAAATGTGTTTTGATCGAATATGTTCTCAATTGAAAGTCCCGAGAATGTCCCATATTGAATATGTTTCGATAAAATATGGCACAAGAATGTCCCGAATTGAATATATCTTGAGAATGTCACGAAATGAATGTGTTTCACTCGAATATTTCCCAAACCAAATGTGTTTTGATCAAATATTTCCCGAATCGAATGTGTTTCGATAGAATATTTCCCGAATCGAATATTTTTCGAAAATGTCCTGAATCGTATATGTCGTCAATTAAATGTGTTTCGATTGAATATATTCTGAGAATGTCTTGAATTGAATATATCATGAGAATGTCCCTAAATGAATGTGTGTCAATTGAATATGTCTCAAATCGGATGTGTTTCGATCGAATATATCCCGAGAATGTCCTGAATTTGAATATGTTTTGAATCGAATGTGTTTCGATCAAATATTTCTTGAATCAAATGTGTTTCGATCAAATATTTTCTAAATCAAATATGTTTCGAGATTGTCCCGAATCGAATATGTCCTCAATTGAATGTGTTTCAATTGAATGTCCCAAATTGAATGTGTTTCGATCGAATATGTCCCGAGAATGCTCTGAATTAAATATATCCTGAGAATGTTCCAAATTGAATGTGTTTCAATCGATATGTCTTGAATCGAATGTGTTTCGATCAAATATGTCTCGAGAATGTCCTAAAAATGAATATGTTCCAAAAATATCCTAAATTTAACGTGTTTCAATTGGAATATGTAACGAATATGTCTTGTATCACACATTTCCCGAATCAAATGTGTTTCGATTGAACATTTCCCGAATCGAATGTATTTCGATCGAATATTTCCCGGTTCGAATATGTTTCGAGAATGTCACGAATCGAATATGTCCTCAATTGAAAGTCCCGAGAATGTCCCGTATTGAATATGTTTCGATAGAGTATTCCACAAGAATGTCCCGAATTGAATATATCCCGAGAATGTCCCGAAATGATTGTGTTTCAATCGAATATGTCTCGAGTGTTTCCTAAATCGAATGTGTTGCGATCAAATATTTCCCGAATCGAATGTGTTTTGATTGAATATTGCCCGAATCGAATATGTTTCGAGAATGTCCCGAATCGAATATGTCCTCAATTGATTGTGTTTCAATTGAATACGTTCTGAGAATGTCCCGAGTTGAATATATCCTGAGAATGTCCCTAAATGAATGTGTTTCAATCGATTATGTCTCGAATCGAATGTGTTTCGATCAAATATATCCTGAGAATGTCCCGAATTTGAATATGTTTCGAATCGAATGTGTTTTGATAGAATATTTTCCGAATCAAATGTGTTTCGAGAATGTCCCGAATCGAATATGCCCTCAATTGAATGTCCCAATTCGAATGTGTTTCGATTGACTATGTTCTGAGAATGTCCTGAATTGAATATATCCTGAGAATGTCCCTAAATGAATGTGTTTCAATCGATTATGTCTCGAATCGAATATGCTTTGATCGAATATATCCCGAGAATGTCCCGAATTTGAATATGTTTCGAATCGAATGTGTTTTGATCGAATATTTCCCGAATCGAATGTTTTCGAGAATGTCCCGAATTGAATATATCCTCAATTGAATGTGTTTCAAATGAATGTCTCAAATCGAATGTTTCGATCGAATATGTCCCGAGAATGTCCCGAATTGAATATATCCCGAGCATGTTCATAATTGAATGTGTTTTAATTGAATATGTCTCGAATCGAATGTGTTTCGATTAAATATGTCTCGAGAATGTCCTAAGAATGAATATGTCCCAAAAATGTTCTAAATTTAATTTGTTTCGAATGGAATATGTACCAAATATGTCTTGTATTGAATATGTTCTGAATCAAATGTGTTTCAATCGAATATTTCTCGAATCGAATGTGTTTCGATCTAATATTTCCCGATTCGAATATGTTTCGAGAATGTCCCGAATCGGATATGTCCTCAATTGAATGTGTTTAAATTGAATGTCCCGAGAATGTCCCGTATCAAATATGCCACAATAATGTCCCGAATTGAATATATCCCGAGAATGTCACGAAATGAATGTGTTTCAATCGAATGTGTTTTGAGAATGTTCCGAATCGAATGTGTTTCGATCGAATATATCCTGAGAATGTCCCGAATTAAACATATCCCGAGAATGTCCCAAAATGAATGTGTTTCATTCGAATATGTCTCGAATTGAATGTGTTTCGATCGAATATTTCCCGAGAATGTCCCGAATTTAAATATGTTTCGAGTCGAATATGTCACGAATTGAATGTTTCTCGAATTGATTGAATTTTTTTCGATTGAATATGTCCCGAGTATGTCCCGATATTGAGTATGTCTCGAGAATGTTCCGAATTGAATGTGTTTCAATCGAATATGTCCCAAATCGAATGTTTTTCGATCAAATATGTCCCGAGAATGTTCCGAAACGAATGTGTTTCAATCGAATATGTCTCGAATAGAATGTGTTTCGATCGAATATTTCTCGGATAGAATATGTTTCGAGAATGTCCCGAATCGAATAAGCCCTCAATTGATTGTGTTTCAATTGAATGTCCCAAATTGAATGTGTTTCAATCGGATATGTCTCAAATTGTTTATATCCTTAATCGAATGTGTTTCGATCATATATGCCCCAAGAATGGCCCAAATCAAATATGTCTCATTACGAAAGTCCCGAATACCGGACTACGAATGTCCTGACTACAAAAGTCTCGATTACGAATTTCCCAAACTACGAATATCACGAATTCGAATGTCCCGACATACAAAAGTCTGGAATACGAATGTTCGATTTAAGAATGTCCCAGATTACGAATGTCCCAATTTTGAATGTTTTGAATACGAATGTCCCGACTTACAAAAGTCCGGAACATGAATGTTCGACTTAAGAATATCCTGTATACGAATGTTTCGAATTACGTATGTCCCGCATACGAATGTTTTGAATACGAATGTCCCGAATTATGTGTCCCGAATGCGAAAGTCTCGAACTACGAATGTTTTGAATAAAAATGTCCCAATTATGAAATTTTTGAATACGAATGTCCCGAATTACGAATGTCCGATTTAAGAATGTCCCGATTACTAATTTCCCAAAATACGTATGTTCGAACTTCAAATGTCCCGAACTTCAAAAGTCTCGAATTACGAATATTCCAAATTATGAAATTCCTGAATTACGAATGTCCTAAATACGAATGTCTGAATCACGAGTGTCCGAATACGAATGTCCCGAACTACGAATGCTCCGAATATGAATGTCCCGAATAAAAAATGCCTCGAATACGGATGTCCTGAATATGAATATCCCGAACACGAATTTCCCCAAATAAGAATGACCCGAATACGAATGTTCTAAAAACGAATGTCCCGAATTACGAAGTTCTGAATCGCTAAGTCCCGATTATGAAAGTCCTGATTACAGAAGTCTCGATTACGGATGTCCCAAACTATGAATATCACGAATACGAATGTCCCAACATACAAAAGTCCAGAATACGAATGCTTGATTTAAGAATGTTTTGAATACGAATGTCTCGAATATGATTGTTCGAGTAACGAGTGTCCGAATATGATGTCCCGAATTACGAATGTCCAAATAACGAGTGTTCGAATACGAATGTCCCGAATTACGAATGTCCTGATTATGGAAGTCCCGATTACAAATGTTCCAAACTACGAACATCCTGAATACGAATGTCCCGACTTACAAAAGTCCGGAATACGAATGTTCGATTTAAGAATGTCCCGTATACGAATGTCCTGAACTACGAATGTTTTGAATACGAACGTTCTGATACGAATGTCATGAATTACGTATGTCCCGAATATGAATGTTTTGAATACGAAAGTTCCGAATACGAATGTCCCGAACTACAAAAGTCCCGATTACGAATGTCCTGATTATGAAAGTCCTGAACTACGAACGTCCCAATTACGAAAGTTCCGAATGACGAATGTTTTGAATACGAATGTTCGATTTAAGAATGTCCCAAATTACGAATGTCCCAATTACGAATTTCCCGAAATACGTATGTTCGAACTACGAATGTCCCGAACTTCAAAATTCTCGATTAAGAAAGTCTCGAATTACGAACATCCCAAATTACGAAAGTTCTGAATTACGAGTGTTTGATTATGAACGTCTCAATTATGAATGTCCTGAATACGAATGTCCTGAATAGGAATGTCCAAATTACGAGTGTTTGAATACAAATGTCTTGAATTACAAATGTTTCGAATAAGAATAACCTGAATTACGAATGTCCCGAACACAAATTTCCCAAATAAGAATGACTCGAATACAAATGTCCTGAAAACAAATGTCCCAAATTACGAAGTCCCGAATCACTAAGTCCTGATTACGAAAGTCCCAAATTCTGGACTGCGAATGTCCTAATTACGAATGTCCCGAACTACGAATATCCCGAATACAAATGTCCGAACATACAAAAGTCCAGAATACGAATGTTCGATTTAAGAATGTCTCGAATTACGAATGTTCCAATTTTGAATGTTTTGAATATGTATGTCCCGAATACGAATGTCTCGATTATGAATGTCCTGAATTACGAATGTCCCGAATTATGAATGTCTTGAATTACGAATGTTCTTATATGGAAGTCCCGACTTACAAAAGTCCGGAATACGAATGTTCGATTTAAGAATGTCCCGTATACGAATGTCCCAAATACAAATGTCCCAATACGAATTACGAAAGTCCTGACTACTAAAGTCCAGAATTACGAATGTCCCAAATATAAATTTCACGATTACGAATGTCCCGAATACAAATGTCTTGAATTACGAATGTTCCGAATTACGAATGGCTCGACTAACGAATGTCCTGAATATGCGAAAGGCCAGATTACGAAAGTTCCGAATACGAATGTTTTGATTTACGAATGTCCCTAATTACGAATGTCCTACGTTTGTCCCAGATCACGAATGTCCCGAATTACGAATGCGTTGAATTATATATGTCCAGTTTAACGAATGTCCAGAATCACGAATGTCCTACGTTTGTCCCAAATTGCGAAAGTCCCGAATACGAATGTGCCGAATACTCGTGTCTCGAATACGAATGTCTTGATTACAGATGTCTGGAATATGAATGTCCTAAATCACGAATGTCCCGATTTATAAATGTCCTGAATCACGAATGTCCCGATAAATACTTCAAATTGTGCCTCGAGAATGTCCTGATGATAACATCAAATGTGCACCTAGAATGTCCATATGAAAACATCAAAATATGACATGAGAATGTCCCGATGTATACATAAAATGTGCCCTGAGAATGTCATGTTGATAACATCAATCTGTGCCTCAAGAATGTCCAGATGATAACATAAAAATGGGCGCCGAGATTTTCACCGATGTTTACATAAAAATGCGCCCTGAGAATGTCTTGATGAGTACATCAAAATGTGACCCGAGAATGGCCCGATGAATACATTAAAATGTGCCCCGAGAATGACCCGATAATACATCTAAGTGGGCCTTGAGAATGTATCGTCAAATACATTGAAATGTGCTCCGATAATGCCTTGATGAGTACATCAAAATGTGCCCTGAGAATGTCCCGATGAAAACATCAAAATGCACCCTGAGATGGTCCCGATAAATACATCAAAGTGTCCCTTGAGAATTGTCCGATAAATACATCAAAATGTGCTCTGAGAGTAGTTGCATTTTATCAGTACTATATCTGACCACATCCGATGTTGAGGTACGGTTCTTTTCTTGTGATAGCATCTTTACACAAAATTTGCATATGATTTAGATTTTCTTTGGTTGTCCATGTTTTTGTTAATTTGGCTGCTTAATTAGATTGGAATTTGTTGAAAGGTTTAACTTGATACATCAATCTCTATTATCATACTCCCAGTCTTGCTTATTAAAGGGATTGGACATTTTGAATTTTACTCAAACTCTTGTAGAACCAGTATTTTAACCCCCTCGGTCATTACTGTTGATAAAAAATCATAATGACTTTATGCTGGATAATGAATTAGACCTTCAAATATTTCAAGAATCCGTTTTTTCTAAGGTCAAAGCAATGCTCTCACCTTCAATTAGCAACACCGGTGTAAAATGATATAAATTTTCCTGTAGACATACACAGGGAAGATATTTAGATCATTCTAGAAGTAGTGGATGTTGAAAGTGGGGATTCTAAAGGTTCTGCATGTTAAGTAGAACTCTTACATTTCATTGAAGACCTTAGTATAAAAAGGCTGGTGCAGATTGTTTCTACATGTTTATATTTTTTGCAAATTATTTGAACTTTTCTCTTTCTGAATAACTCTCAGATTGTTATGAAATTCTCAATTGTAGTTTTGAGGACTGCTGCCTGATTGCTGCATTTAGTTAGCTTTTTAGCTAAATCTGTACTCTCTTCCGGCCTTTGGCCGTCTGTAATTTTTTTCCCTTTTTAGGTTTTTATTAAAGTACCGTTTGCCTATCGAAAAAGAAAAGAAATGTCAAGTAATATATTTCCACGAATCAAACACTTTAAAACAGTTACTTGTGGAGATAAGATTCAATATTGATTAAAGTCTTAATTGTTTCTTTTTCATTTTTCTGTCTGTTTGATTTCTGATAAGCTATATATCTTGTGATGTTTGGTTAAATCTCTCTGACTTTGGGTGACACACCTCATTTGTCTTCCTCTATCTAGGTTTCTTTGTCTACTTTTTGGAGTTCCATGCACTGATTTTCAGTCCTAAGGGAGTTGAATTAATTGTCATTTCTGACTTTGTTGCGTTCACGTTGGCTAGCATTGTAAGTTTTTCATTTCCTTTTCTTCTTTGGCAGTTCTCTTAGATCATTGATGTTTCTTGTTTGTCTGTCGTAAAGTCATTTTGTCATCTTTTCATGGGCACTATACACCAGGATTGAACCATCTTTAGAACAGAAGATTGTTGGTCCTCGAGACTCTTATCTTCAGGTTTAATTTCTTGAATCTTGATGCTTATTTTTATATTGTACAAGGAGCATCTAAATTCAGAAATGTTGCGCTTATTTATTCTGTTGGTGATACATTTTGTACATTGATGCATGAGTATTTCAATGATGTTTTGGAGTATCTCAGAATTGGACCGCCGCTATATTTTGTTGTGAAGAGTTACAATTATAGGTATTTGTAGTGTTGGGCTTTTAATTTTCTTCGTCTGTTTTTTTTTTTTTTTTTCCTACAGAGTTTAGATAGGATTGCTATTGTTTTTCTTATTTATACAACAATTTATTTGCGTATATGTTGTATATCTGTTATTAGTATATCTTTCAGAGATGAGCCATTGTGCTTGATATGAACTTCGGGAATGATAGATAAACTTGACTTCTTTCACTAGATTGAAACTGGTCACATATATGTAAAATTGGACGATTCACAACTTGCTTTACTATTCAAAGTAGATAAGTGCCAAAGTGATTAACATGGTACTTGGGGTATGATTGTGGACTGCATGACTCAGGAATCATTCAGAGTCTAAAAATGGTTGCTTTACTGTTCAATCTGCATATGGTATAAGTAGAGGAGAGTGGGATAGGAATGTTTTTCACGTCAGTAATGGCAACTCGTGGATCGATAGGCATTCCCTTTCGGCGATCAAGTGCCAAGAGCAAGTGCGATTATTTGGATGCATGGTTGTGTCTGCATCACAGCCTTCCCGCCAAAGCTTTTCTTTCTTTGTGAAATTTTCAGCTAGAGAGGGAGAGCCATCGTTGTTTTGGGTAGTTGGAGGATCTTGACCATCCGTTTGCTTCTTGGATTTGGACTCAGCTGTGCAACCAGTGATATGGGGTTAAGGTTGGCATGTACTCGTGTTATTCTTGAATTTGATGCTAGTTTCTTGTCTAAGTTGCTGTTGTTTTTAGATGATCCTTCAATTCATAATCTTGGATTGCACTGGATCAATTTCAGGGGCTGACGTTGCTTCATGTCAACAGGAAGACTAATAGAGTTGCTGATCTTTTAGCCAAATTTTGTTTTAATGCCCCTGTTGGTTCTAGTTTGTTTCATATTCACCCGCTTGTGGGTGTGGTTGCTTTTTTATTAGATGATCGTAATCCTTCTTCTATTTCTGTAAACTCTTATCGGTTGTCCCATAATGCTAAAAAAAAAAAAAAAAAGAGTTTGAGTTGGGTTTGATCTGAAAGTTTTTGATATAAACATGCATGGAATCATGGTTGTGGACCTATCTTACTTATTGTTTGCATATCAGCTTCTATGACTAACTTTATCAAATCCAAACGAAGAGCAAATGATAATTTGACACACTACATTCAGAAATTCAAATGAAACTTGCACATTATAATTACAAAGCAACACAGATCCATCCCATGCTAACATTGGTTTATGCTTCGAAAGGATCGAATTACACAAAACTCTTATTCTTCCCCAATACAAAGTTTATTCTCTTCCAGAAACTTGAAACATATGTATCCAGCTTGGCAACAATTCAATAGTTAGGCCTCACATTAAGGCGCGAAGCTACCTTCTGATCAAGAGATCTGTCAGCCTGCATCCAAGAAACGTATAAAATCATTATTAACATGACAAATTACAGTGTAATACACATAAATATTTGAGAAGCATTCAAGAGTCTAACCTGAGACAAGTATGAGATCCAAATGGCACGTATCTCATGGGTTAACCAGGGATCAGATAATGCTTCAACAAACCGCTGGATAAACCGGTCTTGTCTGGTAACAAGAGGAAGTGTAAGGAATAATGTTAACATTTGTATGGTTCAGGTTTCTTTTATCACAAGAACACGAAGAACGAGGGGGTTGCAGTTACCTGTCAGGTGCCTAGGATCGGTACATCACTCCTGGTTGTTTGAAGTTGTTCTCCTTCTCAATAATTAACTGTATTGAAAGATATGCTCAGTATGATATATCTATATTTTTATCTTCTCAATATTGAACTCGTACAAAGAAGCAAGAATTGTTATAGAATGATAATACGTATACACTGACCCTATCGCGCTTTCCAGAGAGAACATTCCGAGGAATGGGAAATTTCGCAGCAGGACCAACTGACTCAAACTTAGAAGGGTAATAGTTGATCTAAAAAAAAAAAGCATCATATAATTGGATTAATAACTAATTTGAATGATATATAAATTGAAGATGACCTATCTAGTTCTCAATTCAGAGAGAATTAGGAAAATAAGTACCTCCTCATCTCTGTGCGTCATATTCATTGTACCATCATAATGATTGTTGTGGTGTGCGCACTTGGGAGCGTTAACTGGAAGCTGCATGTAATTTGGTCCAAGGCGGTACCTATGAGTATCACTGTAAGCAAAGATCCGACCCTGGAGAACTTTATCATCAGAATAGTAGATGCCAGGAACCACATATGCAGGATTGAAAGCGAGCATTTCATTCTCTTGAAAGAAGTTATCGATGTTCTTATTCAAGACCATGCGGCCAACTGCTGCAGGGGGATGATGTCCTCAGGCCAGACCTTGGTCCCATCAAGTGGATCAAAGTCTAATCTCATTTCTTGTTCAGGGTCAATCGTTTGGATGTACAGTTTCCACTCGGGAAAGTTTCCAGCAGCAATCGATTCATAGAGGTCCTGAGTTGCATGACTGTGATTAGAACCTCCAATCCTGATTGCCTCTTCGTCTGACAGGCACTTGACTCCAAGTGTGGTTTTCCAGGAAAATTTGACATAGTGAACCTTTCCAGCCTTGTTGATGAGAGTGAGGGTGTTAACACTAGACCCATCCATGTGCCTGTAATCTGTTGGAATACCCAGATCGTCGTAAAAGAACATGAATGTGTTCAAACTTTCTCCTGAATGTTGGACTTGGGGTTGGGTTTGAAGGCATGGACCACATCCGGGAATTGCATTGCATCGCGCATGAAAAAGATTGGGAAGTTGTTTCCCACTAGATCGAAATTTCCCTGCATTCACAAGAATCAAGCCATGATAAAAAGAAAAAACAAGAGACGAAACTACTAAGCCTATGTGGCCATGAACCCCATTGATTTACAGAGCAATGCAAAATTAACGCACATGAATGAGATAAATCATATATTCAGTTCCAAGCAGATCATATTCAACTCCACATGAAATTTTAGAACCTAAACTCATCATTACAACACATAAATTATATAAGATAGAAACTACAACGCAAAGGCTCACCTCTCTGGTGTAAAACTTAGTAGCAAAACCTCGAGGATCCCTCTTGGTTTCAGGGCTGCCACGCTCGTGGATAACAGTGGAGAAACGGACAATAACTGGTGTCTGAACTCCAGGAGCTCTAAGGAAGTCGGCACAGGTAAGGTGAGTAATGTCATGAGTGACCTCAAAAAACCCCTTAGCACTGGCTCCCCTAGCATGGACAATCCTTTCCGGGATCCGCTCCCGAGTAAAATTGGCAAGTTTCTCCACCAGATGATAATCCTCAAGGAGAATCGGACCTGTACAAAAAGAGCAACACCACACATCCCATATAATTGCAGCTTCCCAACTCTAGATCTTCATATGTGATAAACAGCAAATCAAAAACACACTTTCCAAAAAAACTCAAACAAGTAAAACTGAAATTTAAATTAGTGAATACCTCTGCTTCCAATTGTGAGTGCTGAGGTATTGTTCCAAACAGGAAGGCCAGAGTTGGTGGTCAAGTAGGGAGTGTCATAAGCACTTGAAGGCCGGTACTGCAATTATCAGAAAGGTTAACATATGGTAAATTAATTCAACATTGACAGATGATTTAGGGTTTCGATCGTTTGATTTGTTCAAATTGAAAACACAGTAAAAAACAATGAGGCAAGAAATTACTATACTTCTCTACGATCAACATGTCATATGAGCTAAATTAGCAAAGAAACATGACAGTTAGCAGAAGAGCCAAACTGGATCACTGAAAAGGAAAGGTTTCATGTCGTTTTTGTTCACTTTCTCGCCAGCCAAACAGATCGAACTACAATCATCCAAACGTGGAGCATGACGGAGCTCCGACCATCACCGGAGCGATGAGCCGTTGAGAGCTTCCGATCTACTACACCGCCGGCGAATCTCGCCGGTAAAACAACGAAGATCTCATAGCCGGCAAAATAACGGTGAACTAAAACTATCCGTGGATCACAACTTGACCCGATATTAATTAAATATTAATTTCTCGTAATCACTCCCGCCAGAAATAGTAGCCGAAGCCTTGAGATCATTTTCATTTTCTCCAAACGGTAACCAAACTATGCGAACAATATTTGGAAAAACAAACTTGAATTTGAATTAAATTAGGCTCTGAAGTGCAATGCAAGATTAGTGATGAATGTACCTTGTACGGATCCATGGCGGCGATCAAAGCTTGAAGCTCAAGTAATTGTTGCTGTGATCGATCCTGTTCGTTCAACACAGACTATATTTTCTTCTTCTTTGAAATATTATGTGTCGGAGCAATATTGCTCAAGCCTCACCTTATATAGTGAACTAGGGAAGGAGGCGCGTGCATTCCACGTACCCAAATCAGTGCTTTTAATTCCACAAAATATCCTAGCTAATAATACACCACTCCACATCACCCTCTATTGGATATATATTGCAAAGAAAGATTATTAAGGCACATATGTATTATTATTAGCAATAATTCAAAAGAAAAAACTGTCCATGTAGTTCATGTCTTTGTTGATGAGTTTCAAAGTTAATGCACTAATTGAGGGTGGAAATTTATAAAGTTGAACGGATGTTGATAACACTTTGGGATATTTCAAAGCTATTAGTATTCAACTTACAAAGCAACATCCATGTACTCGCTTCTTAACATTTGATTGATATTCGTAAAATCATGAACTTTCTCATATGTGTGCAGGTTAGGGTCATGTAAATTTTTCATATATCGTTTCAAATTTAATGGATTCTCCTGAAGGAAAGTAAACTATTACTTCGTTAAGAGGCAATAATAATCCAATATATGAATCAAGAATATATCACCGTGAGCCGTATGCAAGCATATGTTTTTCAGTTGTTTATTCTCTTTTCAATTTTACAGTAAGTTTTCAGTGTTGTATGTGATTAAAGGTACTTTGTTGTTTGTAAATAATTATTAAAATAATTATTTTGAGGGTTCTTTTTTTGTTAAATTTTTTTATTTATTTATTTTGCAAAAAGTATGAGCCAATATTATTTGTCACATACATGGCTCATGTATGTGCATATATGTCATGAAAACTTAATATATGTTAGGTTATTATTTAACAAAATTTAACTTTAAATGCACAAATATGAAAAATGTAAATGCGACATGAACTGCCATATCATTCTGTACAAAAACAAATTTGTACCAAGTTTTGTACCTTTAGCATTTTTTTTTTTATAAAAAAATCCATAATTTAGTTATAAAAATATTATATATTTCTTGGTGATTGAGAGCTCACACTACTCGGACTATTTCGAGTAATTTGAACAAATATGTCCAAAAGAAATCATGTCCCTTTAATGATAATAATATTACTTATAACTAGTATAAAAAAAAGTAACATTATATGTTTCAAATTTTGTTTAAAAAATATGTGGCTAATAAAATGATATGAACATCAATTGCTCTAATGAATAATTGGTCAAGTAATAATTATAACAGGCCACATATATAATAGGTCTTATAAACTAAGCGCTCTGCGTTAAAAGTACATGAGAGAGTGTTGATACCATATATACCAATTTTTTTTTGTTTAAACTTAACTTTAAACTACAGAATATGAAAAATATATGTAACATATAAATTGTCACGTCACTCCTTACACTAAATTTTGTGCTAAATTTAAAACATTTAGTATTTCTCTTTATTAAAAGAAATGTATGCACAAAATTAAGGGCATAATATGTGACGGTCCAAGAACATTTCATTTATCCCGCTTTTATAGTATGTAGATTATTATTTACTCGTCCATGCGCCACAGGCCTAGTGGCAATCCAATAGCCATAACCCACATGGTCGCATTGACGCGCACGTGCTTGTGTAGCGGATATGGATGAGCAATTATTTTTGTCGATTTGTGGCCGCCAGTAAAGATTGACGGCCTGTTGGGTAAAAGTCTTCATTATTGTATTTGCTACTTTAATTTAGATATTGGTCCTATCCCATCCCATCCTCCACTTGCTACTTGCTTTGTTGTTATGGTATTGTGGGTCCATGCAATATAGAGAGCCAATGAACTCCAAATCTTGGGTCAAAACAAATTGTTGGACTCAATTTAGTAATGTGCAAATTGCTACACAAGATTTGATGTGTGTATAAGGTACATATTAACTGTTAATATGTTAATAAGTTAATTATTAGAATTAATTAGAGCCGATAGTTTGGAACTATATGAGAAGATGATCCCAAAACAATAAGTTTGGGTTATCATAGTATGATCCGAAATACAATTTAGATCGGGTCAATCATTTTGCCCAATCGGACCAACCCGCGGGTCAACAAGCACCCATAAAGCCTCATTAATGGTATATATTGATTGAAATGGAAGTGAACTTGAGTCAATTGGAGTGGAATGAAGATGATTCAAATGTGACTTAGCTATAAGTATAACATGCAAGAGTTTTTGTTTGTGTACTTAACCATTAAACAAACTGTTTGGGTTGGATTACTTGGATATGTGTTCACTCAAGATGTAATGCTCCAAATTATACACTTGTGTGTAAACAAAAATGCCATAATGAAAATGTTATACAAATTTGCATTATCAATAAATAATGGTAAATTTTTTTTGGAAACCCTAGCCGCCATATTTGGTTCTTCATCAAAGTTACTTGTTTGAACTACCGTTATTCTTTTTTGATCGGTGGTGGTTCAATAGTTTTTGCACGCATTACTTCAATCAAATAAACACAAATTGAGCAGATTCGACCTGATTTATCTTGTTCTTCTGTTGGTTCATCTTCACTGTTGGCCCATCTCAATCCACTTGCAGACGGCGTACTATCATCTTCGCCTTCATTATTGGCTAGTTTGTGAGAGTATGTTTACTACGGATAAATTAGTTATTTTCATGTTTTTCTGTCTTCAACTATTTAGTTGTTATATTGGTTCTCTAGTTTGTTTTTACTCTCTTGGTGGAGTTTACGGTCCGTCTTCCCTTATTTGAAGTTTTGTTTCATCTTCCCTTGTTGGAAGTAGTTTTGTGGCGGACTTTGATGCATCTCAAATCTTAAAAGTTGTGCAGATCGAATGAGAGGGTAAAACCAATGTTTTCGGTTTGATTGGTGATACCTTGAATTTTGCTGAGCATAAAGTTAGTATAGATTTTTCTTTGGGTAGTATGTCTGCGAATCAGACGATTTATATTTTGGCTAGGTCGTCGTATTCTATGTCAGACTTAGAGGAGTGGATAGATTTTTTCATACATGTAATGTTTGATCTACCGTTAATACAATATACAAGTTACTTAAAAAATATAAACAATGGTAAAATATACTGCTAATGATTATTACAAACATAGCATGAAATAAAATTATTACAACCATGTTCTGAAACACAAATTTAAATCTTAACATTCATTCTTTAATTTAATTTCTTGACCCGACCCATCCGAATGATTCAAGACCAACTAGAGCTCTCAACGGGTTGGTTTAGGACCACTCCTTCACCAACTAGATCCATGACCCATCTAACCCGACCTCTGGTAAGTCAGGTGTACATTTGATCAGACGGATATTTGGGTTACGAAATAACTGATTTTGTTCTTCAAGTTTATTGCATATGGGAGAGACATAATGGTATTAACCTAAAATTCGAGTTTCTTTTTATATATATGAGTACAAACAAATGTGAATTGAGTTTGAAGTATACACTACACTAGTTCGGATTCAAATAGCAACTTTAAAGGGTAGTACTAGAAAATATCTTGCAATAATTGTCCAAGTGCTTGCACCTTCTGTTTTCCCAATTTGTTGATCAAGTGACATCGACTAGCAAGAGAAGACAATATAGTTATCAGAATATGTGGACCAGGTCGACCACCTCAGTTTTGCTACACTTACGACATGTCGCTTTATTATTTTAAATTATCCAACAATTTACATTGGACACACGCCACTACTAGTAGATTTTGAAGTCCACTTTGAAAGTAGGATGCCAATCCCACAATAATTTTGACACATACCATGACCATAACATTGTGTGTGTATATATAAAATAAAGAATATAAATCAAACCAATTATATATTGCCATCTCAATAAAATCACTTGTACTCATTTAAGTAAATTGGTGGAAGCGGAGCGTTAGAGCAATCCGCTCAGATCGAAGTTAATTCTAATGAGGTGTCAATATCTTATTACTGGCTAGTTGAATTAAATTTCTAAATCCCTATATATAAATAATGGTACAAACAAGTCAAATTTGTTGAACTTTAAGAGCTCTAATCAGAGCATGAAACCACATAAACCTTTAGAGCTTGCAATCGAGCAACATATGAGCTTAAACGAAATAGATCAAAACATAAGTTTATTTATGGGTTACTTGTGGACAAGTAACCACAAAAAAATAACTTACAATTCACTTTACTTTTTTTTTTAATCATCTAACTTGATCTTCGAAGGTGGCGCAGAAACAATGTCGGGTTTGTACAAATAATATTTATTTGTGGAGGTATCCAAAAATACCCTCTAATAAGAGGAAACTTTCAAGTCAATCTATGTGCAACAACACAACGTACATACCATATTATAGCCGAGCCAACAACAATAAGGGTACACATGCATAAACATCACTCAATTAATAGCAAGGTTTAGCTAAAATAAACTTTACCAGTGTGATGCATAAATCCATAAACTCTAGTGAAAATACGTTGAGTGGACAGAGCCAAAAATGAAAGTTGCACATATGACCACCATTTATTAAATAGGACAATATGTTTTATTCTCTTTGTGACTCCGTAGATCCAATCCATCTTAGCAATTCTTCAAAAGCTTGGTCTTACATTGAGGTGAGATGCTATCTTCTGACCCAATGATTTATCAGCCTGGGAGATCCCAACAAATTAAACACAGAAGATTTGATCAATACAATATTAGTTGTTGAATTATCATAATTAAGTAACAGGTGGTCAATATCATAGTCACAAATATTTATTTGAGAATCACAAAAAAGCGTAGTCTAACCTGAGACCAGTACGAGATCCAAATGGTGCGAATCTCAACAGTGACACGAGGATCAAATAACATTTCAACCCATCGTCGGACAAATCGTTCTTGTCTGAAAACAGAAAATAGAAAATCCAGATTTAAAATACACTCATTTCATTAGCTAGTGTCATGATCTCAACTCTCTTAACTATGCTTATGCTTACCTAACTGCTGACCAGGATCTGTATCGCTCACCCGGCTGTTTGAAGTTGTTCTCCTTCTCAATCACACGTTGCATTCACCAAAATTCATTATTAGAATCGTGAAATAACAAAAACGAGAACATGGAACGTTAGGATTTTAAAGTTCAGAAACAAGAAAAAAGAAAGTATATACGAGCTCACCCTTTCCCGCTTCCCGGTGCAAATGTCCGTGGGAATAGGGTACCTCTCAGCATGGCGAGCTGTATCATATCTTGAAGGAAAATAGTTAACCTACACAACAACAACAACAACAATAACATATACGATCACATTAGTTACATTAGAAATTCTATTTTGTTCATTTTCTCCAAGAAAGAGCTAGAAAAAGTTAGAGGTCTCGTGCTCGAGTCTCGGTTGATAGCTTGCTTATAAAAATAAAAAGTTAGAAAAAACATATATACCTCCTCATCTCTGTGCGCAAAGTTCATGGAACCATCGTAGTGATTGTTGCGATGAGCGCACTTGGGAGCATTGGCCGGAAGATGAAGATAATTAGGCCCAAGGCGGTGTCTCTGGCTATCGGCGTAAGCGAAGATTCGAGTCTGAAGTATCTTATCATTAGAATAGTAGACACCAGGAACAACAATTCCGGGACAAAACGCAAGCTGTTCATTTTCTGCAAAGAAGTTGTCAATGTTCTTGTTCAAGACCAAACGCTCAACTGGCTGCAGAGGAAACATGTCCTCAGGCCATGTCTTTGTCACATCGATTCGATCGAAGTCGAATTTGTCTTCATCATTTGGATCCATTGTTTGGATAAAAAGCATCCTCCATTCCGGATAATTTCCAGCAGCTATTTAGTCATAGAGATCTTTAGTTGCGTGGCTGTGATTGGTTCCTCCGACCATGATTGCCTCGTCCTCCAACAGGCACTTCACTCCGCAGGTGGGTTTCCAGTGAAATTTGACGTAGTGTGCCTTGCCGGATTTGTTGATGAGAGTGTAGGTGTTGACGCCGGAGCCGTCCATGTGCCGGTAATCTTGTGGAATGCCTAGATCGTCGAAGAGGAAGCTCTCGGGATGGTGGGAGGAGAAGTCGAGGAACCTCTAATACTCTTGGATGTGGGACTTGGGGTTCGGTTTCAGGCAATGGACCAAGTCCGGGAACTTCATTCCATGGCGAATGAAGAAAACGGGGAAGTTGTTTCCCACGAGATCGAAATTTCCCTGAGCCAACAACAGATGTGAAAAAGAACTTCGGATACAAGTTTAAACTTTTAGTTGAACGGGTTATCTAATAAAGACGGCTAGTATGATTCACCTGATCTCTAGTGTAGAACTTGACTGCAAAGCCTCGAGGATCCCTGAGGGTCTCGGGGCTGCCAACTTCATGGGTAACAGTAGAGAAGCGGACGATAACTGGGGTTTGAACTCCAGGAGCTCTGAGGAAGTCGGCTCAAGTAAGGTGAGAGATGTCATGAGTGGCCTCGAAGAAGCCCTTGGCACTGGCACCTCGTGCGTGGACAACACGCTCTGGGATGTGCTCCCTGTCGAAATTGGCAAGTTTCTCCACCAATTGATAGTCCTCAAGCAGAATTGGACCTGCATGCATGCCACGAGTATATTATATACCAACACTCGGTATGACACTGTTGGGATTTATACCTCCTGCACACTATCAATAGTCTCACAATATCACTCATGTATCACACAACTAAGCTAAGTCAAAGATAAACGCAACGGAAATATAAAATACAAGATGAACACAATAATTTAACGTGGTTCGGCAAATTGCTTACGTTCACACGACAGAGCCAGTAGTTGTGATATTACTAGAAGAGAAAGTTACACCGTACTGTATATGAAGAAAAATAGACTC